>OX411308.1:82499394-82782637 GCA_948150685.1 Rhaphigaster nebulosa
AATTTAGTTTTGCAGAATAGATTCAGCATCACCAATTACACTGGCTATAAAAACTAAGCCAGTTTTGCATTCACAATGGAATATTTTTTTAATTTATTTACTTAAAACAAACAACATAAAAAATATTTGTTTGTATGTGTAAGAACATCATCAAATTTCCACGAAACATTCCATACCCTTTAGCTGTTTCAACAAACATCCTGCCATTGGATGATCTGAATCTACAAACGTTTCTTGATTTCTCGTTTGCACAGCTATGCACACAAACATTTGAAAGCAGTATAAATTTGACTAATACACTCCATAGCCAGAGAGCGTTCGACAGGTGAGTACCAGGTTTCTTTCGGATTTAGTGTAGTTAGATTATTCTATAATTCTAGTTTTAAAAAAAAGTAAAATTATAGTATCAAAACTATGATCGACCATGAAGAAAACCATTTTCGATTCAGAATAACAGAATATAAAAATGAATTTTCACAGCTATTTTTATTTAGCATAATTTTGATTGAAATGTTGATATAAGCGCAACAATCAGAATATAAAAGCTTGCTTCAGTAGATGGTGAAGAAGGTTTTCGAATATTAACTTTTTTTTTTTTCTATTTGAAATAGATCATTCAATTCTTGTGACTTTTACGGCTAACATGATACCAATAATAGTAACGAAGAGATTTTTTTTTTTTTTTTTACAAATGACAACAAATAATTAGCTCATTAAAAGTTATTATATTTTTTTAGTAACATATTTTTAATATTAATATTAACTGTCTTCCTCATGACTGGATTTCAACCGCAGTCTAATTTTCACTCTTATAAAATCTGCCATCAGTTAGCATCCTAACTCATTCCAGTAATCTGGCAAGGTTGTTTTTTTGTTTTTTTTTTCTTGTTCAGTACAATTCACATGACGTCCCTATCATTATACAGACAGTCCGTTCTAAATTACTTAAGTTTTAAAGTTCAATAGCAAAACATATCTAAACAAACGTTTCTGAAAAAAACTTCGTTCCGGGAATATTCAGCATTTTGCGTTTTCCAAAGTTTACTACCTCATCGTACAAAAACGGTTAAAAAATATTTCCAGACACACTGATAATCGAGTGCAAAAAGCATTATTGTTAGTTTAAGTCATAACTTTTATTATCTTCATAATATTAACAAAACTTAATATTAAAAATTATTAATATTTTAATATTTTACAAAATTAAGTCCTACAAGATTAGACGACGATAGTTGAAACATAAAGAACAGTTGTTAGCAATAATTCATAATCATTGGCGAAGGCAGCATCCTTTATTGGGGGCAGTGGCGTAGCCAACCAGCCAACTGGCGACCGGGGCAAACTTCAAGATTGCCGTCCCCAGGGTCGGAACTAGGGGGAAAAGGGGACACTTGTGCGACAAAAGTTATAGGGCGGTAAATTTTGAGTAAAAGGTTATTATTAGATGAAGTAAATAATATTTGTTTCTGCTTTTTGATAATTTTGACTTTAATTCAATCAAAAAAATGAGTTAATGCTATGAGATGATATTTATTTCAAAATATATTGCCTAAAGTACCGTTATATAACTTGGTTTTTATTGGAGAAGGGGTAAAAGAAGGGAAGGCAAAATTAAGCTCGTCCTGCCACGGCAAAAATGCTGGTATCAGTTCTGCTCCCCCCTGCCATAATTCCAAGTTTTCTTCTTCTAGAGAAATACCGATAAAGTCTCGATATCGCCACTCATTCAAGCACTTGAATCAGCAATTCGATACCAGTGTGAGATATCGACTGGAATATTGAATTAGTGGTATCGTTAGCAAAACTACATGGTATATACCTGCTTAATATATGCGTTACTTCGTGATTACTTGTACGAGAAACATTTGTTCGATTTTACTCCTTTAACTTTTTTTTTTTTTAAGGAATATGTTGTCTAAACAATTTTTGCGTTAAAATTAAATCAAAAATTGAACATGTTTGGGCAACAAAATTTTTAGTAGAAGTGTTTGAACCTTGATTCTAAGCAACAGATTTTTTTTTTTTTTTAAGTTGAATTTTTAAAATTTGCTTCTATCTACTGCTAAACAAGGGGAAAAACATATTTCTGAGATCCCTGTGCATCTGTACTCCGTTTAATTTGTTAGAGAAATGGTTTACTTTAAAGGAGCTTCAATACCATAAAATCTTAACGCCGGTCGAAAGGCTTTTGTCTGTCAATTGTTGGATTTTAATTGTATTTCTAATCGATTTTCAAAAGAAAAAATAGATTGATATTAATTAATTATATTATATTTTTGTAATTGCAGTTTCAAAAACATATCGGGCCCTTGATACCGGGGAACATAATTCAGCTAAGTGTTAAGCCCTTGGTACCGGGGAACATTATTCACCTATTCATTATTCGCAGGACTTGGCATAATTAAGCTCTTCAAAAATTTACATTTAATATTAATGAGTAAAATATTTACCCGTTGGCTCCTGGACTATTATAACTTTGATTGTACAATTCGTAAAAGCCTTAGACCTCATAAGAGAAAATGAGGAGCTTACTTTCGAAAGAGCACATATTATTTTACACATACTATTTTGGAAAAAGTTTCACTAAGGTGAAAAAATTTATTAAGATTACTTGTGAAATAATTATCCTAACTTAAACTTAAAAGAGAAAGAGATTTTTCGTTCAGTTTTGATAGGAAATTATTGAAGGGTGTGATTCAGTTCATCCTAGTGAAATTAAAAACATGAAAAAACACTTCATTTGTTTAATGAATATGTGCCTTTTTGAAAGTAAGCTCATCTATACTTGTTTTCAAACTTCAGTCACTTCATATAGTTCAAACTTATGAAATTTTGCAAACTTTGTTGATTAATTGAATTTAAAAAAAAGCCTCCCCTCTTCAAATTTCATGAAAAAACTCTTCATTAGGTTGGTTATAATAAAATTAGAAAAAAAAGTTTTAGTAAGGATATAAAATAATGAACCGAGAATAACAAATTTATTTCTTTACACGAATATTTCCGATTTAATAACACTTTTTTATTCATTCTCTCCAACAAATCCATCAAATTATTTTGCAATATTTGATAACTAAAGTATTGTAGTATTAAGTCATTTATAAATTCATTTGAACAGAATAAATACAGCTTTGAAAAGGTTCAAGATTTTGTGTACCTAGGCTCCTTGGTGACCCAAGATAATGACGGGGGGTCTGATATGAAGAGGAGAATCGTCTCTGCCAACCGATGTTACTTTGGGCTAAGAAAATAGTTCATCGGCCACATTCTCTCTAGACAGACTAAATCCATCTGTATAGAACCCTGATTCGTCCTGTTCTGCTATATGGCTCAAAAACTTGGACTCTGACAAAAGCCAATGAACAAGATCCTGTTATCTTCGAAAGAAAGATCCTCCGAAGGATGTTTGGTGGAGTATTCATGGATGGGATTTGGAGAAGACGGACTAACCAAGAAGTATTATATACCAAGTACTATATACCAAGAGCCTGACATCGTCCAGATTTTAAAGTTAGGCAGATTGCGATGAGCGGGACATCTGGCACGAATCGAAGAAAATGAAATACCAAAGAGAATACTTACTGAGCCGCTCCATAGGACCAGGAAAAGTGGCAGACCTAAGCTGAGGTGGATAGACGGAGTAGTAACTGATTCGAGGTACATCCTTGGTGTTAGGAATTGGATGGCAATTGCACAGGATCGTGACGATTAGCGGAGGCAGTTGGTGGAGGCCAAGACCCGTCACCAGATTATTGCGCTGTAGTAATAAAAAAAAATAGAACAGAATAAATGTTATTTAGTATTTCTGGAAAAATGATTTTGAAAATCAATAAACTAAAAATCTAGCAATAGTATTCTTTTTGGTTGTAGAGAGAAACAGAATGGTACATTTTTCTTTCTTTAAAATAATGCCTTAATGATGCTAGTGGATAAAAAATTGATATCTATGTTTATGGTTTTTATTAGGTAATGTTAACATTCCAGTAAGTAACTTGTTAATAAGATTATAATTTCAGTTTTAAACGCTTTTAAAGTCTGTAATCATGCTCATTTTAACTATCTATAATTTTATTATTCAGAACCATGAAATATCTCCAGATTGCCCTCTTCTTATTTACCTTCTCAGGGTTGAACAGAAGTGTTCAATTGAAAAATCCAACTTGCGAATGTGGTTGGAGAAACAGGGTAAGATATCGGGTTTTCAGCTTTTAATTAATCTGTTTGTTGGTTCAATACTAACCCTCCCTTTACAAAATTCAATACTTGTAATTTATTTTTGACATATAGGCTAGGATCATTGGAGGAAAGGAAACTAACAAAAATGAATATCCTTGGATGGTAGCAATTGGAGATTTAAAAACGAACACTTTCTCGCAGTTCTGTGGAGGTAGTATCATCACCCCTTGGCACATCCTCACTGCTGCCCATTGTACTGATGGAAAAGATAGTGACGATATTGTCATTATTACAGGAGGTCACGACATCACAGATCGTAAGACTTTAATATACTTTGTTTGAAGGCATTCAATAACAAATAAATTTAATATCATTCAATAATGAGTAACGGATTTACGCATAGGCAGACTAGAGACTTACCTGGGGCATATTGCATAGCAATATTCAAATGAATTTGTAAGTATAAAAACGTTGAAATTAAAAGTGTTACAGAATCATTATACCAACATTAAAAAAAATTATTTTGGACTATTTTTTTACCCCCTTGTACGATGTAAAGGAAGTATTGTAATCGCGAAAATTTTCGGTTTTCAGATTTCGACGGAAATATCCATTTGACCATCCCTGAATCCATTTTGACTAGTTTCGTCGTGACGTCTGTACGTCCGTTCGTACGAACGTGCATATCTCACATAACTCAAAAACGGATAGCCGTAGAAAGTTAAAATTTTGTATTTCGGATTGCTGAAAAATCTAGTTGTGAAGCTCCCTTTTTGGTCACCATATAATTACCGGAAGTGGTACTTTACTTGAAGGTCATTATTGATTTTCATCAAAAATTATATTAAAATATGATGCAAAACTTCTCAAATTAGGTATATGAGATTTACATATTAATATAAATAACATAATAAATTTTGGTTAACATTCGCAGACCGGAAGTGGTACTTTACTTGAAGGTCATATTAGACTTTCATCAAAAATTATATTAAAATATAATGTAAAACATCTCAAATTTGGTAAATAGAACTTTTATATCAATATGAATGTATTTACTAGATTTTGGTTAAAATTGGTGAGCCGAAAAGGGTACTTTACCTGAAAGTCATAATAAACTTACATCAAAAATTATTTTAAAATTAAATAGAGATCATATTCCACTCCAATTAAACATTTTTATTACTTGTTTTAAGCGTTAAAATTGAGTGTAAAATACTTATTTTTCTCCCCATTTGCGAGATGAACAAGTCTGCTACAGGAGAACAAGATATAAGTTAAGTGTGTTCTTCCGCTTAGAATGTCGAAACGGTCGATTTCAGTTACATTGACAGTTGTAATGTTGTCACGGAACACGAAAAATCTCTTGAAAACTAGTTACCTACTGAAAGAAAACGAAATATAATAACGGAATGAAACCTCCAGAAACAAGAGTATGTGTGTGTGTGTCAATGGATGGATCAATTGTCACACAATTGATGAATATCGCGACATCGAGTGTCGTTTTTGAGATCCTGCTATCTTCAGAAACTATTATCCATATTCAGGATCACTTTTTGAGCCACCGACTTATAGTTTAGGCGTACAAGGAAGTCATGTGTTGGCCACATCAGATATTTTTATTAGTTTTTTAAGGCTTTGGTATAATGATTCTAAAATACTTTATATTTGTTCATTATTTATGCAGTTTTTGAAACTTCTAATCGGCCGCCATTTTGTAACAAAACCAAGAATGGTAATATTCAGTTAAGGTACATTCGGTGACCTGCGATTTAGGTGCTTGATTTGAAAAAAAAATAAGCCCAGTAGTCTAGGAAAAGCCTGCGGGAAATTTTTTTTTTCTTAGTCTATTAAAAAGGTTCATCATTGAAAATAATAAACCAAAAACAGCTCAATTATGCACTTATCGTCGCCACCACGTACAACTAACGAATGTGAAAAATCGCATTTTGGGGATTTTTTAAGTTTTATTAAGTTGACCAGAAGCAAATTTGCAAAATAAAATCTTGAAAGATATAAAAAATATTCTCAATGGAGAAGCTAAAAGTAAAATGTGAAGCTCTTTTTTTTTTTTTTTGTCTCTTGAAAAGTAGCTGTTTTCGCATTCGTGGTGACGATATAACTATAAAAATTAATTCCATTTAGTTTTTAACTATAAAAAAATCATTATTTTTGAATCTATGCGCGGCGGAAGGAGGCGGCATTATCTTGTCATGCCTATGGGCAATATTACTACAACTCCTCTCCTGTCAATGATTTTCAATAACAAATAAAATTCAGATCTATATTGCTGTCTTTAAATTAATTGTTTACATCTTATACAGTGGCGGGTCCAGGAATTTTCGGAGGGGGACGGGAGCATTTGTGCACCAGGTATTTCTCTCAAATCCTCTCCCTCTCCTTCCCCCTCAGAAACTTTAAAACATTAAATGCTTTGCTCATGTTTTAAAATCCACATTGAATCAATAAAAATTCAATTATCATATCAATCAAAACCCCTGTTGCATATGTGATAGAAAAAGTTTTCAAGAATAAGATTTTTCCATCATAGAGGGGGGCAACCCCCTCGCTCTTCTGGATCCGCCAGTGATATATCAATTTTATTTTAGTCTTTCTTTGTTGACGCAGACATAACTACAATTTCTATTGTTCATTCTTGGTTTTCTTAATGATCCCTATCGACCAGAATAAAAATTATTTTTTCCCATTTCATACCTAAAATAATTTACCAATTGTTTACACTTAGCGCTTGTTAAATAGCTCCTCTCTGCAAAATATTATTTTAAAATTCTTTAAGAAGAAATGCGAATTGTTGTAAAATATTTCAAAAGATATATATACAGCAAAATCAAAACCAGTGGTTATTACTTGGATTTGCCCAAACGGACTAACAATCACTTTGTCTTTTTTAACCTTTACAGTCAGAGATGATACAAGCGAGCTCATAAAAATCGAGCAGGTCTTCGAACATGAGGATTACAATAAAATTTCATTGATTAATGATATTGCCATCTTAGCCACTTCCAAAAAAATCTTATTCAACAACAATGTTGGTCCTGTTTGCCTCCCTAACCGGAAGATTGATTTGGTCGACCAATATGTTAAGGTTACAGGTAATTAATGTCTATTTAAATAATCCTTAAATAAAATAATTTCTAAAAATTGTAAATCCACAAGCATGATGAATCTAAAAAAATAATTTTTCACTTAAGGTTGGGGATTGACTACTTTTCCTGGGAAGCCATCATCGGTTCTTCGCCAAGTAAATTTGAAAGTTATACCTTACTATCAGTGCAAGAAAGATTGGCCAGACATTTCTGAAACAGATCCTCCGACACAGCTTTGCACCTTCAGGAAAAACAAAGATTCCTGTTTCGTATGTATAAAATTATATAATATATATACATATATATATATATATATATATATATATATATATATATATATATATATATATATATATATAGATATAATACAAACATTTAATTTATTATTCAAAAAAACATTTTAAAATAGATTCTCATATTACATATTACTTTGTTTACCAAAAGTGCATAATTTCAGCAAGATTAGTCCATCTCATTTAAAAAAATTAACAATGGAAAAAAAAAACCAACAATATTATATTATCAATTAAACCAAAAAAAATTTACTTTCTATTAATATGAAAAATATGGAGCGAGGAAGCTCAGTGGCAAGGCACTTTGCTACTATACTCCCGGCCGGAGTTCGAGACCGACTGTGACAAATAATTATTTATTCTGATATCAGCCGTGGATCGACCCTGTGGTCGGGAGACCCTCCTGGGATTCAGCGACCCAGCCTCTGGAAAGTGGGTATTCGTAATCAGTGTAAAATCTAAATCTAGCGGTTGAGCGTTATCTCAGCCAACCGTTCCATCCGAGCGTTATTCCACAACCGTTAGCTTAGAAACAGTTACGCTACTTACCAACTACTGAACCAAACACCTTTCATGAGTTCTAGTGATACAGTTTTTTTTTTAATCTAATAAATAAACTAAGAGAATATGTACTGCTCAAGTAATTATGTTAAAACCTCAGAGAATTTCATCATTAAATTCTCAGTTGACTGGATCTTGGTATCAATAGTGTTTAAGAAACTGTAAAAAATATCAGGAGAGGTTTGATATTTGACAATCCCTGTTAAGGATAAAATAATTATTTTTAAAGAGATAAATGGAATATTCGTCACATGATTGAACAAATCTACCACGTCTGTCCCAGGATAACTAAGAAATTCACAAAAATTCTGTTTATATATTTTATGCTATTTTTTAAATTGTAAAAGTTTTACTTACATTGTAAATATGTTCTTTTGTGGGAAGCCTTCTCTACGGGATTTGCGTGAATACTTCCATGGAGAAACCTCCAGCAAAGGCACTCCTAGCTTGAATCTAATGCAGCTCCAGAGACACTTCAGCCTCCTTGTTGTTTTATGTGGTAATGTGTCTGTGAGTAATGTTTGACTGAGTATATGACCAGCAAGTGTCATGAAAATTTGTAAACTGTTTCTTAATTAAGTCAATAAGGACCAGTCTTAAAGCGCTTAACCTTCCTGTTTTAAGTATGGGAGGGGAAAGTTTCCTTGCATTTCAAAGTGGACGTTATTATCGATGGAGGGAGGTTATAACGTTTAGAAACATTAGTTTGTCACCACCGGCTAATAATTTTTTTCTTAAATGGAAAAATACGTTAGCCCTCTACGGAAGCATTATCAAAACCGAACTAAAAAAAATACAACCTACGCAAAGAAAGGCTAACAAATAAAGTAATGTAAATAACCCTAATTAATAGGAACAGTTCTTTCTTGCTCGCTCTCATCTCTCCCTAAGATTTATTTTTTTAAATAAATTTGCAGGACGAAAACACACGAATTACCGACAGGACCAGAATACATTGTTTTTATACGAGTTAAAGGGATTTTTTTGGGGAGGGGAGAGGGATCGGCAATTTCGTACGAATTCTCGGCATTTATAAATTATCGGGATACGAAATATCGGGATACTTTACATTTACTTATACCTTTTAGTGAATTGAAATCGCTTCTTACCACTTTCTCTTGTTAATAAAAGATCATAGTCGTATTTTTCCTGAAAATAATAGACTTTTGCAGAGGATCGGCAGGTTATCGAAGAGGGATGGACTGCAGTTGAAAACCGTTACATAATCCCAAGAAAAACGAGTTTCGGGGATGTCTGATATATATCTGATATATATGTCTGATATATATCAAATGACCTGAAATTCGGTATGTACGGTAGTTTTCTAGACAGAACCATAGAAGTGGGGTAAATTTTAGTCAGTTTCGGCCACTATTAGGAAATTAACCGCTTTCCACGGTTTTTGAGTTAGAGGGTTTGAAATTTGTAAATAAATTAAGTTGGTGTTAGAGGAGTGCTTTTTGGGTACGACTTTAGTTGTGGAGCTCTGCTGCTCACACTTTTTTTGCTTTGAATCCAGCCATTGTAATTATGACATTTTGTAAAGTTTCCAATGGTCTCTGGGCAGAATGTTTTCTTAGATGTTGCTACCACTTTCTAGGCTGTTCTAGCTGCAGTTCTGAAGGGCTATTGTTTCACTATTGCAACTGGTACTGTGTCTAAATACTGCAACTGTAACGGACCTGTCGATTCTTTTTGTGAAGTCCAGAATAACCAATAGAGACATATTATTCCTTCATCGCGAACCTTTTGATTTTCCAAATGATATTCAAAAGGAATAAACATTCAATGAAGAAAACATTATGTTCACGTTTTAAAACCCACATTAATCAATAAAAATTCAATTATTATATCAATAAAAGTCCCTGTTGTATATGTAATAGAAAACAGTTTTCAAGAAAAAATTTGTTTCCACCTTCCGGGAGGAGTGTTCTCCCCGCGCTCCCCCTCTGGATTCACCATTGCTACATTTTTCGCTATCAGTACGCTTTATTATATCATCAACTGTCTCACAAATCTTTAAATAAATTTTAAATCTACAGTGACCTGTTAGTACTCCAATTATGAATTGGAGTTCTTCTATTGTTCCACCATTCATCGAATATTTCTCTATTCCCTTTTAGAAAAAAATGTTGGTCGTCCTCACTGAGCCTGTATAATTATAATTCTTTACAATGTTTCAAACACAGCTAAAACAAATATCCACTTTATTCAGGCATAGGTAAGGAAACACCCACCAATTCAACTTAATTATACAGGAGCGCTAATACTTTTTATAGAGATTATATCTTGAGAAAGAGATGAAAATTTTTGTTGAGAAATAATACAATTTGCCACACTCAAGGGCAACAGGTAATAGTGCAGTAAGAATCCATTCATATCATATATACAAGTTAAAGAAAAAATAAAAATAAATAATAATAGTATAACTACTGTATAAAATCAGAAATTTACAGCAAGATTCCGGTGGCCCCCTTGTCTGGTTAGATCCTGATACCAATAGGTTTATACAAGTAGCGTTGGTATCTTATGGTGCAAAGTGTGGAGGGTCACGTCCAGCAGTCAACACAGCCGTTTTTCCTTTTATAGAATGGATAAAATCCAATATAGAAGGTGAGTTATTATGATTAATTATTTATAAGCACTTTGATAATATAACAATATATTTTAATCTAATTGTATATAAAACATATAATAACTGAATACAGATTATACAATGTGATACATAATTTAATGTACATATTACAGCTGACTAAGGAACATTTAACAAATCTCATTCCAATTTTACAGAAACCAAACCCAAAGCACAGATCTGTACGGTGGGGTCAATATCTTCTCAGCATATAACTCAAGTAGAACATGGGCTTGGTGAATACTTTAATTTATTCGGAAGTGCTTGGTAAACAATTTTTATTGTAAACGGATCAATTGTGTATGCAATAAATCATAAATGTTTGTAAATAATCTGAATAAATGAGATGAAATACTGCATTGATGTTATTTTAGCCCAATTAAGTGTGATTCCAAACTTTCAAGTCCAACTTAAATACAATTCTTTGCCTTTACATTGGTTTATCACTTTATGAATTATATGGTAATGGCTTCCCCAGTAATATACTATGAAATCAACATCTAATTGTTATTTATATTAAGAGATTACGTTAAGTTTGTAATATAGTTGTAATTGCTGATTCTCTCTTATCATCTCATCCAATTGTACTTTTTCTGTTTATTTCTGATGAAAATCAACCCATCAGAAGAAATTCTGGAACAACTAATACAATCCAAAAATAAACTTTAGAAAGTCACTTATACTTATACTTATATATTATACTTATACTTATATTACTGTCGAATTTCAAAATCTCATTTCATGGGTCCGTGGGTCCGCCACGAAATAAATTTCAATCAGTCCAGGCCGGATTCGAACAGGCGCACAGTGAGAAGATCGTACAGCAAACCCGAACATTTGGGCAAGTCATGAAAGACCAAATATTGCAAATTTTGTTTCCGAAATATAAATTATAGACCTTTATTGATCATTTTTGTTGTCTACTCAACGCACTTGTTATCTAAATCAACGCTTTAATAATCCCGTATCACATTATTAAAGTAGGAGAGTCAGTGTTGGTTGGTTCCATCTAAAAAATGTTCTACTCAATGACTCAAAATTTACATTAAACCTAATTTTTTTATTTCTTGACACTGTAATTATCGTAGAAAAACCAAATTCTGATTGAAGGTGAAAAAAAAATTTCAGGCCCTCACATTATACAGTATCTTGCCCGAAGTTGCTCCTTTTTGAATGGTTTTACTTACTGTTTCAATTAAAACTAAATTAAACCTAACTTTTTGTTTGCACCATATTTGCCGTAGAACAGTCTTAATATTCTAAAACTAAATTTGAAAATATAATTTTTTCAATAAAAAATTCGTATTTCAAACTAATTATGTTCACCATAATAATAAGTTATTCTTTATTTGATATGATTTATTCAGGATTTTATTTAAAATGTTAAGGCTTTTCTACCACCTGGGTCATTTTCGTCTTACACCACAGTTTTAAAGTTTGAAATTCGCAAGATAACTAAACTTTAAAGAATAGTTTGGTTTTCTTTAAGAACAGCATTAAGTAATTTGTACACTTTTCGTTTTAAAGTAATTCCTCCAAACTGCTTTTCGAGAGATGCTGTTCTCTATGAAATTCGAAGACTTAACACTTGGTGAGGATGTGAACGACTACCTATGGTACTCCACAGGTGAGCAATCAGGTTGTGGTCCTTTTCTCGTATACATCTAAATCATTTTTAGGATTGATACTACAAATCTGCTAATATTCCGTATTTAAAAACATAAATAATAATAAATTTGAGAAAATATTGAATATTATATTATATATAATAAACCATTTCCGTCCCAACTATGCAGCGCCGCAGCAGACTAAATCCGTCCATCCGCCATCTAGAGGGCCGATTTTTTTTTCAGATTTGGCATCGACTGAAATATTACGTGAAAGAAGTTCGATCATACAATATGCCCAATTTTCAAACTGTTAATTCTTCTAATCTCAGATTATAAAGATGATACTGAGGGGACAGTCACCAATACGGCCCAAAAAGGAAATTCTGACCACAATTATATTGGACATTTTTCTTGTTTGTAAAAGATTCTATTTAGGTATCAAAGCCCTTGAAGGCAAGCACGCGAATATGGATAGTGGGGAGGTATCACCGAAAAAGGGTTAGCCACCGGCGACGGGGGGCGGCATTTTCTGACTCCTTCAGCTTCCTCAACTCCTGGTGTGAAGGATGTAGAAAAACATGCCCCTCGCATTCCTCGCATGGGAAGCCACCTCCAGCTCAATGGTAAATATAAACCTAATTCGTAGTGGTGTAAAGCCTAGTCTACACGATTTAATCTTTCAAGGTTTCCCCAATTATCTTTGTGAAAATACAATTTGATGATCCTTGGGCATAAAAATAAAAAATAAAAATGTTTTGAATAATCGGTTATTTAATTGCAACAATTAGTTTTTTTGTAATAATCGATGGTTCTGCATATTAAGGCATATAAACATTAAAATTTTAAATATGAGACAGTAAACTAAAACTTTGCATGTAGTCACACATAGTCTTCATAGAAAATTAAAATGAACCATTTTATATCGTAATAATAATGGCAAAATTATTACTATCAGATGAAAAGTAATAAAAACTAATCACTGAGTGATTATATAGGCACTAATAAATATTCAGCCCATCTCTCAGTCTTGGGAGTTTCACACGTTACTGATTTGTATTATTAAATTAGTTGGCAACTGACTTAGTTTCTATGTCCTAATTGGAGAATTAGTTTTAAGGCTCCTCTACTTGCCATAACGACAAGGCCGTAAGGCTCCTCGAAGGCAATTTGCTCAATCGTCAATTATTCAAAGTAGTGTGACCCTATTCAAATGCAAAGTTCCAATTCTTCGTTAACATAATAAGCTAGATAAATTAGACAAAAATAATTCCATAAACATTTTTTTTTTAATCTAAGCAAAACCTTAGTGGAATCCCTCATCGATGTCCAAATAGAAAAGTCTATTTTAGAAAAATTCCTTGACCTCATTTAGATTCCTAAAATTTTCATCTTTCGTTTTGCCATGCAAATTATGTTTACCGTAATGAGTTACACCCTGGAATATATTTCTAAACATTTCTCTTCAAAATTCATTGCCAACAACTATAGTCTTCAGTGCAGATCAGGTAATTTAGATAGTCTTTAAAATCTTATTTAAATAGCGCAGCTTTATTATTGTTTAAAAAATGCAAATGTAACAATAGAGTTAATATGGAACATTTATCACACCAGTTCCCTTTACCCTCCCTCCCTGACAATGTGATATTAAAATAAATATCACTCCACGTGCATTTATCAGAGAAAATTTAGAAGTAAAAATCGTTTCGATCATATGAAGAATCGTAGCTTCCAGTAGTTGCTGTCACGCTGGCAGTGAAAATCTCACGAGCGATGACTCACATGCCAACCTAAGATACAAATATCAAAAACATTACGACTAGTTTCAAAGTGCTCTATTTCTAATAAACGTAATATAATATAGCTTCGGAAAATTTTTTAATAGAACACTAAAAATAAGAGAAGCTTTTCAATATGGCGAAAAACGCACAAGGAGATCGAAAACTTGGATTTTTCACAAGAAGAACAATATATACAGTCTACATGAAAATTAAAGTTCTCAATTTTTGCAAACTAAAATGATATCTCTACTGGGCTAAAATGCCAATTGCCGGAGATCGGGAGATTGCCAATATCGACAGGTATACTTGGCCGAATTTAAAAATTTGTATACTTAATAAACGCAAAATTTGATGCTCTACAACATTTACTCTATGAGCTAAATCCTAAATTCTCTTAGAGAATTCATTTCCAAGCTACAGACTCTATTAGTACTCTGTCTCTGTTTTTGACCGTGGTTTTCGATCACACCAGTTAACTAATTATGTTGTGGTTGGACGCAGAATTTTTTATTTAATTATTTTTTTATTTAATATAACATAACTTTTTCAGCAGAATGCACCGTTTAGGAGTGATAAGTGAAAAAACAAAAATAGTCCTAAAATGCCGTTTTTTTGCCGCCATTTTGTATTCTAGCGGCTATAAGTTGGTAGATGTGTATTTTTCATGTCAGGCCTATGGGCATGTTCATTTTATATGCCCAAGTCTTAGCATAAAATAAGTCACATTTTTTGGCACGGGACTATAACATCAATACCAATAAATTCCCTTAGGAGATGCTGGTGGCAAGGTGTTGTTTCGTTTTGCCTCTTCATCCCTAAATATGTAACTGACCAGGGAATATCAGAGCTTTTCATCAATATTTCAAACACAGTAAACAGGAACAATTTCCGTCTAGTAAATTACAACACTTTCACTATCCCCTCATCATTAATTTACTAACTTAATAATAATGTGACAAATTTAAAAAATATAGTGCCCTTGACAAAAGTGCCTAACACTTACTATAGAACATTGAAGTACTTTTGAATATTATTATTACTATACTTAAAATCATCCAATATACCTACCTAAAAGAGACAAAAGTATGAAAATAATGGTCTTAATTACAAAGCTTAAAGTAAATTGTAAAATTTTAGGGCTATAATCTAAATTAATGTACCGAAGAATAAAGTTGTTAACATTATCTCCAATGAATTTTAATGATGAATCTGGAGATTTGATATTTATGACAAATCATTTGTACAAGTCTGCTATTTCATTTCAATTATTAGTTGACATCCGCATGATGGTATAGAAGGATCAATCTAATTAGGGATTGATAAATTATTTGCCACTTATCTACATTTGTTTTAATGAAAACTAGTTTCGAATGTTATACATTCATCCTCAGTTCTAAAAACACACAAAAAAATTCAAAAATAAGCAATTCAAAATATAGTTGGTATTATTATACATATTAAATTATATAAATCAATATTATAAAACATTTATGAATTATGAATTTAATTAAGACAAGAAATCAAATGTATGTTGGTACTCACCAAGGTTTAAATGGATTATATCAAACAGAAAAGTTTGTACTGGTTACTTCTCGCATTGTACTTGCAATGAACGAAAGATAGACAGGATGTTTTTAGGTAAACGGTTTAAGGATCAGGGTTTTCCCAGTAAGGCCGGTGAGTAATTGTTTTTTCTGTTATAGATGGGAATAAATTTAAGATTGGACTATTTGAGATTTTTATATGGTCATTTAAGCAAAAATCTGGATTGGATTTGAAGGATTTTATTATTTCAAGTGTTTCATATATATTTAATATCAGACTGTTTTCAACGTGATGTATTAATTTAACTCCTGAGTCTTTTATGAATTTATGATTATTTTCATTTAAATGAATTGCAAAGTTGGAATTATCTGTCTTATTATTATATGCACGTATAATTTCCTTTAATCTCTGATTTAGCGATCTTCCAGTTTTTCCCGTGTATTTCCAAATCCGTATGCGCCAATGTACTAAAAACCGAAATAGAAAAAATCAATAGGTCCAATAAAAATATATCAGCAGAACATAAAACAGCACGTGTATTGTCAGAAAAAGTACGTGAAAATAATCTCGTACTCATAAAAGCAGATAAAGGAAATACGACAGTAATTCTAGAAAGAGATAACTATAGAAAGAAAGTTTATGATTTCATAAACAAAAACGGTTTTCCTAATGTCAAAAATCCCGTGAATAAATTTGCCGCCGAAGTCCGAGAGTTAATAAAAACAGCATATTGATACCGGATAATAAAAAAAACACTCTCATTGAGATGAATCCGCTACCTCCGCGACTATATGGCCTACCAAAAATACACAAACCGGAAATCCCCATAAGACCAGTCGTTACTTACATCAATAGATGCAATTATAAACTTATTATATAAACCCGATCTATAAACTTGCCCATTACTTGAACAATTTGTTCAAAACCAGAATCTCATTTTCTCCAAAACACACGGTAAAAAACTCTGTAGGGTTAGTCAACAAAATTAAGAACATAGTAATTCCGGATAACGCGAAATTAATATCATTCGACGTCACAAATCTTTTCACAAGTATCCCACCACTAGAAACAATAGAAATTTTAGAACAGTTAATCTTCCGATCGAATCTAACACCGCTAGAAAAACTAGATCTTTACAATTTGATGTCTATTTGTATAAAACATAATTTTCAATTTGATGGAAAATTCTTCAAACAGGAAGACGGCTTACAGATGGGCTCCCCTCTCTCACCTCTGCTGGCAGATTTATTTATGGACAAATTAGAACAAAAATTCTTGACCCAAATAATTTCCAACTAGCTCAACATTTCATATACTGGTATCGGTATGTAGATGAAATTATATGTCTATGGTCTGGTAAGAAAAGACAAATAAATAATTTTTTAAAGGAAATAAACGAAATTCATCCCTCAATTAAATTCACAGTAGAACTGGAAAAAAACAAGAACTTTTTAGATTTAGAAATCTCAGTAAAAAAAAAAAATCATGAATTTGGAATTTACCGAAAACCCACCCACACGTATGTCGTTATAAACAATGGTGCTAGGAGACCGATAGCACATAAACTCGCAGCCTTTAATAGCATGATTTACCGTCTTTTGAACATACCATTAAATAAAAAGAACTATAATAAAGAAATTGAAATAATATATTCCATAGCAAAAAATAGCGGGTATAATAAAACCACTATCAATCATATTTTAAAAAACAATTACAAAAAAAGACAATTAATGATATCTATTCAACAATCCCCGAAGATAGGCCCATCCCGAAACATTATGTTTTGATTCCATATTACGGTCTGATATCCACCAAAGTCGGAAATGAATTGAAAAAACTAGGATTAAACCCTGCATTTAAAATAGAAAAAACCCTATCCTCATATTTCTCTTCTACTAAAGACAAAATAGACCCTTTCCAAAAAAACGGAGTATACGAACTAAATTGTAATGATTGTGCAGCCAAATACACGGGAAAAACTGGAAGATCGCTAAATCAGAGATTAAAGGAAATTATACGTGCATATAATAATAAGAAAGATAATTCCAACTTTACAATTCATTTAAATGAAAATAATCATAAATTCATAAAAGACTCAGGAGTTAAATTAATACATCACGTTGAAAACAGTCTCAAATTAAATATATATGAAGCACTTGAAATAATAAAATCCTTCAAATCCAATCCAGATTTTTGCTTAAATTACCATATAAATATCTCAAATAGTCCAATCTTAAATTTATTCCCATCTATAACAGAAAAAACAATTACTCACCGGCCTTACTGGGAAAACCCTGATCCTTAAACCGTTTACCTAAAAACATCCTGTCTATCTCTCGTTCATTGCAAGTACAATGCGAGAAGTAACCAGTACAAACTTTTCTGTTTGATATAATCCATTTAAATCTTGGTGAGTACCAACATACATTTGATTTCTTGTCTTAATTAAATTCATAATTCATAAATGTTTTATAATATTGATTTATATAATTTAATATGTATAATAATACCAACTATATTTTGAATTGCTTATTTTTGAATTTTTTTGTGTTTTTAGAACTGAGGATGAATGTATAACATTCGAAACTAGTTTTCATTAAAACAAATGTAGATAAGTGGCAAATAATTTATCAATCCCTAATTTCAATTATTGTCTCTACCCAAGAGGGTCATTGGGGTCTAGAAATTATCTTTATATTCTATTATAATAATTTGATTTCTGCAGGAAGTGAAATAGTGATGACTTTTAATTCATTGTCTTGTAACATTTCTTTTAAGGTTTTCAATAGTTCTACATTCTGTTGAATTAGAAAGCACTCTTGCAACACGTTTGTAACTGACCAGCATTATTGTACTATTAGCATGTGGGCACTTCAAGACCTTTGAGAAGGTGCGAACTGACAACATCCAATCCTAAGTGTGCATAATTCACTCTTTCTCTTCTTGTTCTTGTGGCCCATTAGTTACATTCCAGTTTTAGTTAGTCCAATAGTTTGGATTATTTAATCTTCCAAACGCTTACCCAGTTTTTTAAAAGAATTTTATTTGAATGGGGCACCCAGTCATCTAATGTGACATATTTTATTGCAGTTAATCCTATCGCTTCTTTCTTTCGAGCCAAATGGGCTGGTAAGCCACTTTTTTACTTCCAAAGATTCCACAGTGAGCTGTAACCCTGGCCAGGGCTCCAGTTATTACTCTATTTTTTATTGCCCACCATATGTCTAGTCTGCTACTTATCATAAAAATTAAATTAACTATTTTTTATAGCATTACATCATAGTGGGGATGAAAATAGAAAAAAATCAGAGCTTAAAAGTTCAATAGAGAAATAAAGTTTAAAATAAATTTGTTTCTGGTACCCTGAAGAAAAAATTAAATTTGAATTACTAAATAAATTGGCAACTTATTGATACAGGTCTAAAATATTTCATAGGATATTTTTAATAAGTCCAGTATTAAAATTAATTAATTAATTAAGTATCAGTATTAAAAATTTAAACAACTTTATAAGTAAAAATTTACATTAATTTTCTGTGAAAGGAAAACTGACAATATCCTAAGATATAATTATAACAGGTATTAACACAATTTCTATTTTATAAACAGTTTATAAACTTTCAAAGATAGTTTTAAAAACTCAAAAATAATATAGTAAACCCCTTCTTGTAAGATGTTAGAGAAAATTCACATCATGTATATTTTTATTTTATTTAAAAAAATTAACACATTATCAGTTCATAAATAAAAATAAATATGTTTAAACAATAATTTATAAACATTTAATCTATCTAGTTAATGAAATTAGGAGTACATATTACTAGAAATTCATTTATTTTTAATAATAATTTACATAAACGCATATTTTATATTTACAAGCACATCACACATAACCAAAAAGTAATTAATAACAATAAAGTAAATGCTAACATGCAAGATTATATTTCAATTATTTTTTAATGTCCAGATAAATAGAAAATAAATATTAAAATAAATAAATTTGTCATTTTTCAACCTAATAAAAGTTAAGTAAAACAGATCTCATTTCTTAGTTAACCAAAATTAACTTAATTTATATTGCTAATCGGATATTTTTTTCTGATTATTGACAATTTCAGTTATCTAGGATTTTCCCATTCTCAGATCATGGCTATTATGACAATACCAGAGAGGGGTCTGCTTTAGTTATTAAAAAAAAAAAAAAATCATAGTAGCAGTCTCCAGGTTATCAAGAGTGAGGCAAAATATTTTATCCAACAGTTATTAGTAAAAATAAAAATAAAATTTGAAAACAAAACTTATATTAGATTACTTACAATAAAATAATATATTTGAAATCATGAAGAAATAAACCATCTTGGTTCATATATTAATTACATATGTATATATTTGAATACTACCTAACTAAATTTACATCATAAATATAATACAAAAGTATATCATATATTAAAATATAAAATATACTAAAGAATGACAAACAAAACAAAATCATATAAATCACATTCTATCATAAATATTTTTTAATATCAATATTGTACAATGAATACAAAAACAGAAAGCATAATGAAAAATATACTTTCAAATATTTTTAAGTTTCATCATCGAAATTTGAATCTTGAGAATTTCGGGTTTCATCACTACTTTTAATTTGTACAACATTTCTATTTAAATATGGTAGTCGGCTAATATAATGAGGAACAGGTATTGACACTAAACCCAGGGCTATTAATTCCCGAAGAACTGTTTCAACGGATGAAGAACGTCCCTTGGTTCGTATCCTTAATTGAGTAACAACCAAACAATGACGACACAATGGCAAATCTCCTCTCCATTCTATCCGAGACTAAAAAAAAAAAAATTAAAAAAAATTATAATCAAGCTTGATCAATAAATGAATGCAAGATGTTATTTTGAACAGTATTATTAATACGCATAAGAAGTATAAAAAGCATTCAGTCTGTTCTTTTTTGTTTTAATTTTATATCAGTAATGCAATTCAACATTAGAAACATAAAATAATAGAAAATTTGTTAATTGATTACTGAAATACGTTAGTAATGAAACAGGCAAGCAGAAATGTACTATTATATTTTTTTTTTAGTTTTATTTAATATCATATATATATTATTTCTGTTAGAGAGATTCTTTTTCAGGAGAAGTATTGAACCAATAAACAAAAGGACGTTACCGTTTTTACTTAGAGTATGCAAGTGCATCTAAAATTGTTATAGATACTTCCAGTATTTTAAAAATGATTAAAAACCATAATTTTTATTAACAATTAAACATGTATTTTTGTTTTAACGCAGATACAAACCAAATAATAAAATAGTTTTTGAGCTGTCGTGTTATGAATTGCTTTAGAGATCTGCTGTTGCCACACATCCTAATAAATCTGACAGATATCCTATTCGAATTCAAACCTTCGCAGTTTCCGGTGCAACACGCATTTGCAATGGCAGACAAAGCACAGGAACAATTGTGCGGAGTAAATTTTGAAAGTCAATGATTCTCATATGGACAGCTGTATGTAGCCTGCTCATGCATTGGAAAACCTTCTGATTTATTTGTGGATGCACAGGAAAAAACAAAAAATATTGTGAATCCAAAAGGCACTTCAATAAACAGAGTTAAAACACAAAAACTTTCTTTCTTTCAGTGATATCGCAACAAATCGCGCACAACGCATTAAATTGAAGAATAAGTCGTGGGCAACAGCTAGTTTTTAGAGATATCTTACATGCAAATAAATGTATTGTTTACAAATGGCAATGATGAATAATTCTAAATAAGTTCACAAAGAGACTACAATAAAAAATATCAACTTACATGAACAGTAAATTCAGATAAATTTGTTAGACCTGGTGGTAAAATATCATTAGCATAATTTAAACGATCTTTTCCCTGAGTGAAGTCTAAAACATTTGCTTCCATTAAAACCTTTTCTGTGGAAAAAAAAAATAAACATAATAGCTAAATAAAAAAAGACAACACAGACATTTCAATATGATGAAAACAAATAAACTGGAAAACATTATTATCCTTTTACTTTATTTCACTAACTTATTATAATTACTTTATTATTCTTAATTCTGATTACAGCTGCCTGGTGTACGATGGGCTCGGTCCATATTGAGTTGAGATTGAAGAGATTAATAAATTCTTTTATCATCATCATCATCACAACCATACAGGAGAACTAGCCATATCAAGGTTTCGTAGAGGTGGACCATGGTTTGTCTAGACTACTCTCGTGAGCTGAAAAAGCATCGGTTGGCAGTCATAATTTTCTTTTTAATTTCAGCCGCTACATCATTGTCATTTGTCACTAATGACTCTAAATACGTGAACTCCGTTACTAGCTCAAAATTGTATGGGCAAATGGTCACAATATCTCCAGTTCTTTTATTGTCTTTTGTCACCAAGTACTTGGTCTTAGCTTCGTTGACCTGTAAGCTGTCTATTTTTTTTTTATCAAATTGTTTAATAAGATTTATATTCCCAGAGTCCCAAACCATCTCGTTTTTCATATTTGATCAGCTGGTTAGACTGGACATCACCCAGTCTACCATCATTATATATCTAAATCTTCTTTCTTTCTGTTCTTCTGTGCACTCCTTGAAAACCAGATTTCAATCTTTCACAGTATAGCTTTATAGACAAAATTATTGAATTCTATCCCTCAATTTTCCACTTTAGCCTCATTCAAACACCTCCTATTCCTTTGCATTTTCAACTCTCAAAGTTTTGAACAAATAAATATATATACAGATATTTGTGCATTTAAAGATCTTTGTAAATACTTAAAAACAAAGAAGCCATTATGCGATTTTGTTTAGTTTTTCATCTCAATCATTTTCTCTATTCATCAGGGACTGCTTCATTTGTAATATTTATTTATGTATTACATGAACTTTTAGAAATTATTACTTTTATTAACATGTATTTTAGCAGTTACTTGTTTAATCAAACCCTGTCATTTATACTATATACAATATGTAAATCTCCTATACAAAGCTACACTAAATATACTACAGCAAACTGTTCTACTGCATTATTCTTCAAAGAGATGTAGAAATCTCCTTATTTCGGGGATCACAACAGAACCACTCACTCATTGCAATGAGTAAGCTCTTATTCATGACTAAAGATTCACTGGAGTTCAATTTTAAGGATTAAGCACTCAGTAACTAAGCCGAAATTTTATGGTTGCATCACTTATTTTATGATACATAGGTCATTTATATTACAAATGAACATCATACCACTGACTAACATTAAAAGAAGCTAATGCCCAATTATGCGTAGTTAAGATTAAGGCTAGAACCAGAGGAAACAGCTAATAAAAGAGGTAATGCATATAGTCTTGAGGAATAACAGAGCTGATTCTATTGAGATATTATCATTATCAAGTATAATTCAAAATATAATTACTTATCATCATTATTACTTATTCACTTATTGATAGTGGGATGAAAACTATTGACAATCTTAGATAGATGTGTTAGACGACCTTTGACACTTTCCAGTTATTTTAAAACTCACTGTTTGGTATAGTTGAAGAAAAAGTTAGTGCCACTGAAAACAAGCTGATAAACAAAGTCGTAAGGTTTTACCCTACTCTTCAACAAGCTCTTTCCTTTAGTTTTTCTGTATCACTTAAAGTGTAAATTCGCTTTTTTTGTTGTTTCCTTAATCGAAAGTAACCGAATAAGTGTTGAACAGCTATCAAGAGCGATGGGAATGTTAGAATAAGGGCAAAGCGTAATTAATGTTAGTCAGATGTTTGGTGTAAATGCAAGTATAAATAGAAAAGTCAGATATAGGTACCTAAAGACTGGTTCTGTACTATTAAGATATTGTGGTGGCCGTCCACGTGCTACAACTGCGAAGCCGGATCGTTTTCTTCTATTGAGTACTTGTTGGAACCTGCTTGTATTGGCAAACCTCCTCTAAGGGGCTTACTAAACGCCACTGGAATGTGAGTAAATACTCAAGCAGTACATAGACGTCTGCACTCAACTGGACTCAGGTCCAGATGCGTAAGAAAATTTTCATATTTGAGCACAAGCAATGTTGACTAGAGTGGGACCCAAATCATGCCACTTGAACAATTAAACATTGGAGGGATTGTATGATATCTGACGAAACCAAGATACGTTTGCAGACTAGCTAGGCCTTGACGAAGTCGTAGTGAAGATTTTTGGAACAAAGTGTACGGTCATACTTTCGGTGGTGGCTCGGCCACAGTTTAGGAGCATTTTCTTTGATCAGACAGATATCTCCGGTTGTATTCGGGAATGGGACTATGATTGCCGTAAACTACCTGAACAAAGTTCTATCACCTATAGAAATAGCAATACCCCTTGCTCAAGAAATTAGTAAAAATTTCATTTACATTGACGATTGAGGCCATCTACGCCACCAAAGGTAAATTCAATGTTTACTAACAATGATCTTGCTCGCATGGACTGGCCTACTCTATCGCCAGATTTGAATCCCACAGAGCACATGTGGGATTATCTAAAGAGACAGATTAGAGCTTGGGAAATTAACACTGATAACTTTCAAGAGCTACGGCAGGCCATTATCAAAGAAAGGGATAACATGCTTGATGTTATCCGTAATATTATTGAGAGTATACCAAAAACAGTTGAAGCTATTATTTAGGACAATGGATGGCCTACAAGATATTAATAAGCTCACCAAGTTGAAATTGAAAGTTATTTCGGCTGATTGTGAACAAATTTCAGAAGTTGTAGAATTTGTTTTCTGTCATATAAGTAAAAAATTAAAAGTAAAATAGTTAAGTAAACAATATCACGATTTTTCCAGGTGTTCCACTTCAAAAACTAAGTAGTATGGTCTATTTGTAAATTATGATTACAAATATATTTATTGAAGTAATATTAAAAAAAAAAATATTTATCTCATAATTCTTCCAAAAGTTCTGATAGCAAAATAATATAATAGTAATATATTATTATTATATAAATTGATAAAAAAGTTCAAAGCCAATCAATTTATCAGTTATCTTGATAATCACAATTTAACTTTATCATACTTACTTGGTTGAAAAACAGCTATTTGATTCTGCTCAGTATTATGCCTTTTTATCATTTCAAATAAACTCTTCACATCTTTTCCTTCAAAAGTAATTTTCCTGTATTTGTCATACCCCAATGCCATTGATATTAGCTAGAAGAATATTAATTATCATTTTAGGTTTAATAAGATTAGATGGAATCAGAGAAACTTTTTTCTTAAGTCAAAGTGTTGGTGAAAGCTCTCGATTAGGATAATCATGGAAACTTCCATGACCAGGAAACAGTAAAGCTACTTTCTCCTCACTCTCACTGTTTTTAACAAGCTTAATTCTTGTGCAAAATGGAATTCATCAGACTATTCTTATTAAGAAAATGAATGAAACAGCCTTAGTCTTCACTCATTTCAACTTGTAAGGATAGGTAACTCTTTGTCACCTCAACCTTTTTTTATCAATCTTTTGTGATAAATAGATAAAATATTTTTTGTGAATTATACCAGCTTTATTTCTAATAAAAAAGTATATAAAAAAAATAATAAACTAAAAATCCAGTAATTTTCATATACTACATTTAAATAGTCATCAAAGTTTTTTATGTATCAAAATGAGTATCTTCTACTTCTATAGTGAAATTCTACATCGATTATGATCCCTAATCATGACAGTAATAATGTTAAATATTCCATGGCAGGTCTTAGTAAAAATATCTGAATCTATTACTTAATGATAATTCATAAATATAATATTTAAAGGGCGAAGTTGATCGGGGGTGCGGTCAAAGAAATAGACTTAATAAGTGTGGTCTTATATAATTGTGCCTACGTTTCGGCCTAAATTTTAGGCCATCTTCAGGGCTAAAAATGAAAACAAAATAACAACAATGAAAAAATAGAAAAGAGGCAGTACCAGTAACAGTAAAAATGATAAATGATAAAAACAGAAAATACAAGTAAGATAAAAAGTATAAAGAATAAAAAGAAAAGGATAACACTAAATTACATAATACAAAAGACAATTGAAAAAATCAAATCAAATAAAATAAATGAAATAACAATGTAAAAATTAAAAATTAAAAACAATGCGATATTTACACAGGGAATAGTGAAATATATGAAATCTATTAATTAAAAAGACACATAATATGAAGGTTTGGTAATGTGTAAAGCATACATGCATAGCAAAGCATAAAGCATAAATGCATACAGTATATAAAAGCATACAGAGATAGTTGTAAGTTATGCAAAAGATGACTATGATGTTAAAGAAGTTGACATTGTTGTAATTGATTTTTGTAATTATGAGATGAAGGAGTAAAATATAAAATAATGTAAGCCCCAAAAACAAAAATAGATAAAAATCCTATGTGGTGAAGAAAGAAGAAGGATAGAAAAGAATGAGGAGGAGGAAATGTAAAGAAAACGTGATAATTACATACCAGCGAGGCGTGTGGTCTAGCGCCAACTGAATATTAATAATGGATTGCCGGGAATTAGGAAAACCGTTAAAACAATGTTACCAACTTACTGATTTGAAATAAAACTAACACTAAATTTAAATGCGGTGTGATCAAAAGACATAACAATTGATTTGAAAACTGTAAAAACGTATTGATATAAGTATATTTAGAAAACTATATATATAAAAAAAATTAATGTTAAAAAATTAAATTTGAAAAAATTAAAGTTAAGTTAAATGTAAGTATAAGTTAAATAATATTACGGGTTAAATTTACTAAGGAAAAAAAAATAAATAAATAAATAAATAAAAAATATAAAAAATAAATAAATACTTTGTATAAGGAGTCGTTGCGGGTTAAAAAAATCGTCGTGACGAGTTAAAAAAATAATATAATAATAAAATTAAAGTTAAGTAAACAATAAGTATAAGTTAAATAATAACAATAGGGGTTTAATTTACCACGGAAATTTTTTAAATAAATACTTTGTATAAGGAGTTGTCACGGAGAGGGAAAAAAAAAAAAAAAAAAAAAAAAAAGGGTAATGAAAAGTTATGTTTTTTTTAATAAATTGAATACTTGGGAGTAGGTTAGAGAAAGATTTTGTATATCAGTTTTTTGATTGACGGGAAGGGATTCTAATTGGATGAAGATGCTTTCTGAGAGGAGTCGTTTGTCATGGTTAGGGACTGTGGCGAGGATTGAAGTACTGTCAAAATCCTGACAGTACAGTACATGACAGTAAAAATTAAAAATTAAAAACAATGCGATATTTACACAGGGAATAGTGAAATATATGAAATCTATTAATTAAAAAGACACATAATATGAAGGTTTGGTAATGTGTAAAGCATACATGCATAGCAAAGCATAAAGCATAAATGCATACAGTATATAAAAGCATACAGAGATAGTTGTAAGTTATGCAAAAGATGACTATGATGTTAAAGAAGTTGACATTGTTGTAATTGATTTTTGTAATTATGAGATGAAGGAGTAAAATATAAAATAATGTAGCCCCAAAAACAAAAATAGATAAAAATCCTATGTGGTGAAGAAAGAAGAAGGATAGAAAAGAATGAGGAGGAGGAAATGTAAAGAAAACGTGATAATTACATACCAGCGAGGCGTGTGGTCTAGCCCTAACTGAATATTAATAATGGATTGCCGGGAATTAGGAAAACCGTTAAAACAATGTTACCAACTTACTGATTTGAAATAAAACTAACACTAAATTTAAATGCGGTGTGATCAAAAGACATAACAATTGATTTGAAAACTGTAAAAACGTATTGATATAAGTATATTTAGAAAACTATATATATAAAAAAAATTAATGTTAAAAAATTAAATTTGAAAAAATTAAAGTTAAGTTAAATGTAAGTATAAGTTAAATAATATTACGGGTTAAATTTACTAAGGAAAAAAAAATAAATAAATAAATAAATAAAAAATATAAAAAATAAATAAATACTTTGTATAAGGAGTCGTTGCGGGTTAAAAAAATCGTCGTGACGAGTTAAAAAAATAATATAATAATAAAATTAAAGTTAAGTAAACAATAAGTATAAGTTAAATAATAACAATAGGGGTTTAATTTACCACGGAAATTTTTTAAATAAATACTTTGTATAAGGAGTTGTCACGGAGAGGGAAAAAAAAAAAAAAAAAAAAAAAAAAAAAAAAAAAAAAAAAAGGGTAATGAAAAGTTATGTTTTTTTTTAATAAATTGAATACTTGGGAGTAGGTTAGAGAAAGATTTTGTATATCAGTTTTTTGATTGACGGGAAGGGATTCTAATTGGATGAAGATGCTTTCTGAGAGGAGTCGTTTGTCATGGTTAGGGACTGTGGCGAGGATTGAAGTACTGTCAAAATCCTGACAGTACAGTACATGACAGTACTTCAATCCTCGCCACAGTCCCTAACCATGACAAACGACTCCTCTCAGAAAGCATCTTCATCCAATTAGAATCCCTTCCCGTCAATCAAAAAACTGATATACAAAATCTTTCTCTAACCTACTCCCAAGTATTCAATTTATTAAAAAAAACATAACTTTTCATTACCCTTTTTTTTTTTTTTTTTTTTTTTTTTTCCCTCTCCGTGACAACTCCTTATACAAAGTATTTATTTAAAAAATTTCCGTGGTAAATTAAACCCCTATTGTTATTATTTAACTTATACTTATTGTTTACTTAACTTTAATTTTATTATTATATTATTTTTTTAACTCGTCACGACGATTTTTTTAACCCGCAACGACTCCTTATACAAAGTATTTATTTATTTTTTATATTTTTTATTTATTTATTTATTTATTTTTTTTTCCTTAGTAAATTTAACCCGTAATATTATTTAACTTATACTTACATTTAACTTAACTTTAATTTTTTCAAATTTAATTTTTTAACATTAATTTTTTTTATATATATAGTTTTCTAAATATACTTATATCAATACGTTTTTACAGTTTTCAAATCAATTGTTATGTCTTTTGATCACACCGCATTTAAATTTAGTGTTAGTTTTATTTCAAATCAGTAAGTTGGTAACATTGTTTTAACGGTTTTCCTAATTCCCGGCAATCCATTATTAATATTCAGTTGGCGCTAGACCACACGCCTCGCTGGTATGTAATTATCACGTTTTCTTTACATTTCCTCCTCCTCATTCTTTTCTATCCTTCTTCTTTCTTCACCACATAGGATTTTTATCTATTTTTGTTTTTGGGGCTTACATTATTTTATATTTTACTCCTTCATCTCATAATTACAAAAATCAATTACAACAATGTCAACTTCTTTAACATCATAGTCATCTTTTGCATAACTTACAACTATCTCTGTATGCTTTTATATACTGTATGCATTTATGCTTTATGCTTTGCTATGCATGTATGCTTTACACATTACCAAACCTTCATATTATGTGTCTTTTTAATTAATAGATTTCATATATTTCACTATTCCCTGTGTAAATATCGCATTGTTTTTAATTTTTAATTTTTACATTGTTATTTCATTTATTTTATTTGATTTGATTTTTTCAATTGTCTTTTGTATTATGTAATTTAGTGTTATCCTTTTCTTTTTATTCTTTATACTTTTTATCTTACTTGTATTTTCTGTTTTTATCATTTATCATTTTTACTGTTACTGGTACTGCCTCTTTTCTATTTTTTCATTGTTGTTATTTTGTTTTCATTTTTAGCCCTGAAGATGGCCTAAAATTTAGGCCGAAACGTAGGCACAATTATATAAGACCACATTTATTAAGTCTATTTCTTTGACCGCACCCCCGATCAACTTCGCCCTTTAAATATAAATATACGGTCAACAATAACTCCCTCCATAAATATAATAAATTAAGTTTTTCTACACATTGTTGCTTACATCATCCTAAGCTACTATCATATATAATTATAATACTATTTTGATTCAGGTATTATTAAATCACTAATCAACCAATTGCTAAACACAAAAAGTCCTTAAAAAAGAAACCCAATTTTAATACTTTAGGACCAAAATAATGCGATTATCGCGATTATAATTATGGCTACATAATTATCCAATAGCATCCCAAAATCAAATGTAATAGGATACATTAAAAGCTATATAAAATTATAATTTTTTGCCAAAACTTAGAAATTGGAGACTCCCAAATTCGCTACCCTTCATAATAATCAAATAAAGGTCTGGGACCAAATGGTAAACTTAATAGTCTTATGAAATGCAAATGAAATCAAATAATTTAATTAATCTACTTGTTAGAATATTACAAATCAAGAGCCATTTATTACACCTGGATATGAAAGTTTCACTTTTTGTTACAACCATACTTCATCAATTAGATGGAATTAATGAAGCCTAAGTAATAGAATCAAACTGGAAGTGAATAGTTAAAATATAAACAAAACACTGTAATAAACTAATTAACTGAAAACACAGGAGAACATTGGACTTCAAAATCTAAAACGTTGGATAACATTTTCGGTAGAGGTTTTATTTCTTACCATTAGATGATTTACTTCATTTGACGAAGCATCTTCAAATTCTGGATAGAAAAATATATACTGCTTATCCAAAGAGATATTTATAACCACAAAAAATGGTTTCCCAAATTTAATCCCATTCTTAGTAATTTTTTTTTCAATTATCATCAACCAAATTAAATCTTCTTTTAGAGTTAAAATCATTTCCTAAAATAAACAAATAAAACAAAATTTTCCTTAAATATAAATGCAATAATTCATATAATAAGAAATCAATATTCATAAATAAAAAAAAGAACAATAAATTATTTTTTTTTTAAATGGCCGTGTTAATAACAAGACCACAGACCAAATCAAGTACAAAAAAACATAAAATAAAGTATACCAACCCCTTAAGAAATAAATCAAATCATGCAATAAAAATTTATTAGTAAAAGAAATAAAAACTTTTTACTTTTGGAGGTCTCCTTGACCATAAAACTACTACAAGAAGAAGTTGGTAGGAGGGTGCCGTCAGGAAGGAAAAACATATAGTACAGAAAAAAAACCATACAGAAGTCCAACATAAGATTTACATGATATTCAGCTGTCCTACTTATGAATATTTTTACATAAATTACATTAGTGCACTAATAATTTTTTTTTCCTTTTATGGAATCTACCAAACCATTAACAAAGTCCTCAATGCATTTAATGAATTAGTGCAAAAGGTAATGAAAATCTTTACGCCATAGATTTTTGATTAAGTGGTAATAATAATAGTACTCAGTTGAGATCCGCATGATGGCATAGATAAACAGTTTGATATAATCCATTTACACCTTGTTGAGTACCAACATGAATTTGATTTCTTGTCATAATTAAATTCATAATTCATAAATGTTTTATAATACTGATTAATATTAATCTAATTTAATATGTATAATAATACCAAACTATATTTTGAATTGCTTATTTTTGAATTTTTTTGTGTGTTTTTAGAACTGAGGATGAATGTATAACATTTGAAACTAGTTTTCAATAAAACAAATTTATAGAAGTGGCAAATAATTTATCAATCCCTAATACTAGTACTAGTAGAGGTAGTCCGGCAAGTAGGCCATTTAGTCCTTTTTCAATTTGGTGACTAAGTTTTTCTGACAATTTACTCGAATATACTAATAGTTCTTCTCAGCCATATCATATATTTACCGAAAATTATTTTACAATTTTGACTCTTGATAAGGAAGATCCCAAAGAAATTTACTAAGATATCAATTTGATTAATTGGAAAAAGTTAGGATGACCGCATTGGAGATGGCAATCTAGGAGATGTATATACTTATAAAAAAAACAAAAAAAAACCCAAAGGATTTCACTGTGTATTCTATGAAAAACATTGTAAATTTTGCTTTGTCGATGGAATGACAAACCCATTGTTCCCTTGCATTAAATTATTTAGCAGCCAGCACCTCAAATATTGCAACTCGATATTCAGACTCAGAAAAAAAGAAAATTTTATAGAAGGGAGGAACTGATGGCTTGGATCAAAATGTATTCAGTTACTGAACTGATGGCTTGGATCAAAATGTATTCAGTTACTAAGGTCTAAAAAAATGGTGGTAGCCAATATTTTTTGGGGTAAGTTGCATGAATCTTATACTGAAAAGCAGTAAGATCTCTGAGAATTCAAAGGAAGTGAGGCAAGAGATTTAATGAAAAATAAAACGTAACTCTAAGGGCTGTGACCGTATTTAGTCAAATTTTCTGCGGAATCAAGTGCGACAACATAGGACATTTTTTAATATCATCAAAACTAGCTGTGCATTTTTTTACTCTCAGACTGTGGTAAAGTGTAAAAAATGTTCAGTAGCTTCGCTATAGTCAGTAGTCAAGTTGAAAATATATTTTAAAAATTTCGGTTTAGTTTCCATGGAAACATTTTGTTTCCATTAAATAATATAAAAGTAGAAATTATTAGGTTAATTTCTGCTTTTGTATTCTTAAATTACATTATTACAGAGCGAAGTGTTGAAAACAGATTGGCGAATTGGTGGGAGGAGGTTCGCTCTCCTTTAGGGTCTTGTACTCCTCATAAGATATGCTATACCTTTGCTAAAACTGGTCCAATTTTTATGATTATTTTATTGGTTTTTAGATAATTTAATTACCTATCATACAATCCTAGACATAATTTACCATCAAATGCATACTTTTTAAGTTACACGCATTCTTTTCATATTAACATTCTTCTTTAATATATTCTTTTCATCATAACTTTTTTCCCTGCATTTCCTCGGTGATGTACTACATAAATGAAAATGTAAAGGCCTTTATGAATAATAATTTAGGCAAGTTTCATCAAAATCGTTAAGAGCCGTTTTCGAGAAAATTGTAAAAAAGAGTAAAATCGATTATATAAAGTGGCACTTCTGGTTAGTCGATTTTGACAGAAAAGTTGCTGTAACAACACATGCAACACATGAGCCTACCCTAAATACGTAATTTCAATATCATAGAACTTTTTGTTTTTGAATTAGGCTGTTCACAATCACACAGACCATTTTGCGAGACTTGGTTATTTGGACTTAAAGGACCTTAAAACGTCTATTTCAGTTGAAAACTCGAATTCAAAAATTTTCACGACCACAATACTCCTTACTATATACTTTGTATATCGGTAAAGGAAAGTAAAAAAAGCCTACCCATATCCTACCGTTTTGTCCAATGGCCCTAGGAGCAGAGAAAAAAAATAAAAATGCTGAAAATGCTTTATTTCATATATCGTGTTTGAAAAATTATATCGACAAGATTTTTTAAGCTAAAAATGTTTTTTAGAGTATATTGAAGGAAAAGTATAAACATTAAAAAATGATTTATTTTTGGTCAAATAAATTTTAAAAAGTGCTTAAATTATTAAGTAAACTAGCCTCATAGTTAAAAACACCTATATTCAAATTTTCAAACGAATCTAAAAATAAAAATTTCTGACCTAAAAATTTTGCCAAGGGTCTCTTCTTCAAATATTTTCAAGATTTAAATAATTGCTCGACTTTAAGGTTTTTTGATGTGTTGAATCCAAATCTGCCATCATTTTGGGTGTGAAAAAATCTCTGAGGCTAGTTTACATAATAATTTAAACACTTTTTTAAATTTATGTGACCAAAAATCAATTATTTTTTAATGTTTATATTTTTTCTTTAATATACTCTAAAAAACAAATGTTTAGCTGAAAAAAACCTTGTCGATTTTATTTTTCAAACACTAAATATGAAATAAAGCATTTTCAGCATCTTTTTTTGTTTGTTTTTCCCTAGCTCCTATGGCCCATTGGACAAAACTGAAGGATGTGAATTGGGTTTTTTTTCAATGTGGAATCACCCAAAAAATTTTGATCAAAATCGGTGATGGACACATTGTGCATTCTCCTTGTTAGTCTCATGAGTGGTAATTAGGCTCATGAATAAATCAGCTACTTGAATAACAAAATAGCAACTAGTTATAGGGTGAGAGGGATAGCATTTCACTGACCATGGTGAACCCCTTGACACTAATAATCAAAACAGTGAGATTCTTGTCCCTGGTAAAGTAATGAAAAATGTTGAAATAAACCATGAATTTATTATTAATAAAAATGCATTTACCTCATTATATTATAGATTTATAATTAGTTCCAACCACTGTCAAATAAGATTAACAGTATGTATGTTGTGCATGTAGCAACCTAATATATTCGAGCAGCACTTATTAGATAATAAAGTGTTTCTTGCTAGTTATGAATATTCTGTGTAAAATAACTTTTATAGACAGAATCAAGCCAGAAAAGATAGTATGTAGCACAATTTTAAGGTCAAAGTAGTAACTGAAATTCTCACAGGAAAACAACAAGTATTAATTAAACGTTTTAAAGAAAATTATTATACTTTCACATTCTTCTAAGTAATATTCAAACAGTTATAAAACTAAACAGTTATTTCATTATACAGCATTGGCATTATCTACTTGTTTTATTAATATATTTTTCATAGAAAATGTAAATAGTTTTCATATGAATGAATTAATTGAAGAAAACTAAACATATTTTTTAAAAACTATTATGTTGATTTTTATTGATTTAGTGATAAACATTTCAAGTCTAATTCATTTTCCATAATTTTAATATATTCTCAATAATATATCTGTCAGTAAAAAAGGATATGTTATTTTGTCTGAAAATTTAGAATAAAAAAACAAAAAAAAACTATTTCAGAAATCAACTCACCACATCTCGTGCTTCGCATCTATAGGACTGTGAAATTTTTCTTCTAAGATCTTCTAAATCACTTGGAAACTTATCAATCCTATCTAACAACAAGGCACACTTCCAAGTTACAGCTGAATGGCAAGAAACATCTTTAAAATAAATAAAAAAAACACTTGATGGCTTTATAATTCTTTTAACATTTGGATCTTTTTAACTTTGCTACCGCAAATAACTTTTCAATAAAAAAATTTTATTACATGAGTAAAATAGACATTTTTTTTGTTGTTTACCTTTTATTGCATACATTAATTTCAAATAAATGCACTCAATGTAGTCAGTTTTATTTGTTATTGGTGAAAAAATGTGTATCTATTTATTTCTTTATTTGAAAATGAGGTTATAGCTATGTAATGATAGTTATTATTAAGTATGTAAACAGTAAAAAATAAATCACGTTTTTATTGAAAATTGATTTGCGGTAGCGAAGTAAAAAAGATCCTAATATTTTTTTTAGACAACTGATAATACAAGTTTTGGTATTAATAGCTACTAAGATGTGAACAAAGCCTGATAGTTTTTTTACCTTTTATCAAAAATTGATATTTAACTCAAGTATAGGCTCGTTCCTCAACATATGAACCATCATTTTCTATGACCTGAAACAATATCTGAGCTAACAATTTGATGTCCCTTCCCTATTCAATGATTAAGAACACCCTGAACAAGAATTACTTTTTAGGCTCATGCAACTCTGTAAATTTTTCAAACCAAACGATTAATGCAAAATCTCGACAGTCAGCTATATCTCCATTATAAATATATAATTCATGGAGAATTTAATAATCATAGTTGTTTTTACTTAAAAAGTACTATCAGATATTAAAAGAGGAAATATATACCGACTTTGGTTACACACTAGCAATTATCAAAAAAATTTCTAACCCATTCGTGCCATCAGCAATAATCCTTCAGTTTACCTGGATTGCCAGACATCAATTTTTCTCAATACTTGACATTTTGTAAAAAACTAAATATTTTTCCTAATGTAACTCTGATTATTAACAAATAAAATAATTGTTTTAATGCTTATAATAGTCCTCTAAACTTTATAATAAAGTTATCATTTTTTTGTCTTCAATAATTTTATTTATTTATTTATTAATTTAATTTAATATTAATTTTCATTTTTAAACATTCAATAACTCAAAATGCCGATCTCATAGAAACCTCAGGACAGCAAAGTGGCAGTTTATTTGAAAATGACCCTTTACAACTATTATGGTTATATTCTAAAGGATATGATTTTATTCAACTATGATTGGAGTTGCTTATTAGGGCATCCCAAGTAACAACGTATTAGTCAATCTAAAACTACCAATCGAATTTTATTTGGAACAAATAAAATATAATATTATATGTTGAACCCCAATGAAAAAACAATCTGATGTGATGTGTGTGCATCACATAACTTTCCCTTACCAACCTATAATAATAATCTTTAAAATTATTTTAAAGAATTCACATAAACACTACTCGAAATAAACTCAGCAGAATGTACTTCTTCAGGTCTTTTCTCACAATAGTATAATAAATTAGTTTTTAAATAACTTTAGTACTACAATTCTGTACACAAAATGTTTTTGGTTTGCCAAGCTGAAAATATATTTTAAAAGTTTCAGTTTAGTGTCCATGAAAATTCCATTTAGTTTCTATGGAATCATTTTGTTTCCATAAAATAATATAAAAGTAGAAATAATTAACATCATACATATAGAGCATTTTATTAACAATAGGTTGGCGGCTTGGTGGGAGGAGGTTCGATCGCATTCGTCTCCTTCCGGAAGTGCTCGGGTTTCCCTCTAAGATCTAGTAATCCTTATGACATATGCTATATCTTTTCTAATACAGGCCCGATTTAAATTATTGTTTTGTTGTTTTTTTTAGGGAATTTAATTACCTTTCATATGAATTGATACAAAATTTACCATCAAATGCTCACTTTTTGAGTTATGTGCAAATAAAATTTTCTTTTCGCTATAACGTTTACCCCTGCATTTTCTCGTTGATATACTACATACATGAAAAGTTAAAGAGTTTTAAGGAAAAGATATCGGGCAAGTTTCATCAAAATTGTCTGAGCTGTTTACGAGAAAATTGTAAAATCCATGGTATAATTACCACTTCCGGTTGGTCTGATGAGCTGTATCTTTGCTATTATTGGTCCTATTGCAATGTTTACCATCAAATGCATACTTTTTGAGTTATTCGCAAATAAAATATTCTTTTCATCATAACTTTTTTCCCTGCATTTCCTCAGTGATGTACTGCATAAATGAAAAGTTAAAGGTCTTTATGAAGAATAATGTAGGAAAGTTTCATCAAAATTGTTAAGAGCCGTTTTCGAGAAAATTGTAAAAAAAAGTGTAAAATCAATTAGATAAAGTGGCACTTCCGGTTAGTCTATTTTGACGAAAAAGTTGCTGTAACAACACATGCATGGCCTATCTTAAATATGTAATTTCAGTATCGTACAACTTTTCGTTTTTGAGCTAGGCTGTTCATATACACACAGGCTCACAGACCTTTTTGCGAGACTTGGACTCATGGGACCTTAAAACGTATATTTCCGTTCTTAAAACTTTAATTTGAAAATTTTCACGATCACAATACTTCCCCTTACTATATACTTCTTTATAGGTAAGGGAAAATAAAAATTCAGACCAAGAATTAATTGATTAAAATTCTGCGCCATTAACGTGAAAAATATATGCATATATTTTTTATTATAGATGCTAAGTAATTCAATAAGGATTCTAATTTACAAAAAAAAAATTGTTTATAAGAAAATAAACAGTAGCATATTTTTTAAAATCCAATAAAAAAGATAAATAATTTGAAATATGTTTTATTTTTTAAGATCAAAGTAGTAACTGAAATTCTCACAGAAAAACAATCATTAACAAGTATAAACTAAACTTTTTAAAGAAAATTATTATAGTTTTATATTCTTCTAAGTAATTTTCAAACAGTTGTAAAAGTAAACAGTTATTTCATTATACAGTATTGACATTACAGACTTGTTTTATAAATACATTTTTAATAGAAAATGTAAATAGTTTTCATATGAATTAATTGAAGAAAACTAAACATATTTTTTAAAAACTATTATGTTGATTTTTATTGACTTAGTGATAAATTTTTTAAGTCTAATTCATTTTCCATCATTTTAATATATTCTCAATAATATATCTATCAGTAAAAGGGATATGGCGTCTTGTCTGTAAATTTAGAGTAAAAAAAACAAGATAAAACTATTTCAGAAATCAGCTCACCACATCTCGTGCTTCGCATCTATACGACAGTGAGATTTTTATAACATTTAAGAAGATAGTTGAAAAAACAAAACAATTCCGACCAAGAATTAATTGATTAAAAACCTGCACCATTAACGTGAAAAATATATGTATAAATTTTTATTATAGATACTAAGTAATTTAATATGGATCCTAATTTAAAAAAAAATTGTACATAAGAAAATGAAATGAAATGAAAATAGCCTTTATTTGTGCAATAGCAAGTTCGTATATACAAAATAATTTTTACAACTTTTTTTTTTTAAGATTAGTTGATTAATTATTTATTTATTTTTCTTGCACAGGCCTTTCCTTAAGGGAGTAATAGTCAGTACTTCCCTGGATGACTAGTCCTACTGGGAAGCGGGGTTTGAGAGTTCTGCCCACTTCGTTTTCCAAGCATCCCTGTCTCTAGCAGCTCTCCACCAGAGGGGTCCCATGACGGACTTGAACGTATCCCTCCATCTCTTCAATTGTCAACCTCTTTTCCTCTTTTGATTGTCGTCTTTTGAGGGCGTCCATTCCGTGACTATTTTGCACCACCTATTGTCTTTACAATGTAGGAGATGTCCAGCCCATTTCCATTTTATTTTCCTTATTTGCATGAGAGTGTCTTTAAGGCCTATTTCTGTCTTAAGCTTCACACATCTTACCCTGTCCTTTCTCTTCACATTCATAATACCTCTTTCAATGCTATTCTGCCACACCTGAATCTTACTCTCTTGGGCTTTTGTTAATGATCAAGCATAAGAAAATAAACAATAGCATATTTTTTTAAATCCAATAAAACAGATAAATAATTTGAAATATGTTTTATTTCTTAAAATATTATCGTTACTACTGTTTTGTCAGTTTATAACTAGTATCTGAGCTTTCATATAACATAAAACATTTTAACCACCTCACTATCATCCTATCAATGGTACCAAATGAATCATTAATAACTAATAACAAATTAATAAGGAACAGGATACAACTTACCAAAAAATTTAAGGTACCATATTACTTTTTGAATATCAGCAGTAGTTGGCTCTTGTGCCTGAAATAATAAATATACATTTTTTTAACTATTCATTTCAAAATGAACAAAAGAGCACCAATCATAATCAAAATCTTAAATCATAAGACGTTGACATTTACAAATATTTGTTATTAATATATTGTAAAAACATAAAATAGATTTTATATCCATATTTAGCTTATTTAGATTATTGTATTAAAAGCAGCTCAAAGAAAAATTATATAAATGACCAATTACAATATAACCAAGGATATGATGGTTGGGGATGGAGAGGGGTAGTCAGAAATGAAACACACATAATGTAAATTACTCTTTTTTAATTGTATACCATTATCAGGTTTAAGTAGGGAACATTCTGCAGAAGGCTTATAATGCGGACCAAATGCCAGCACACATTAAAACAATCATAGGGTGGGGCAATAGGGTGTATTTCATGTCTGTCCACCAACATTTTGCTAATTTTTTATTTTTAACTTTAGAATAGAACATTCTTATTAATTACAAATTACTAATTGCCACAAGGCTATAATAGATATACTTACATGTTGTGGTGTAAGGATCATTTTCCTTGATTACATATATGGTATATATAGTTTCATACATTATATATATATATATATATATATATATATATATATATATATATATATATATATATATATATATACATATGACAGCCATAGGCGCAGACTTAAAAAAATTAACAAAACTTTAAAAAAAAAGCAACATAAAATCAATAACAAATAATCTTCCAAACCAATAAAATATGTAAAATAAAGCCAATTAAGAAAACATGAAAAGTTGAATAGGAGGCTAGGCTAAGGTGTAGAAGTAGGATTAAATTTGAAGTAGAATCGAATTATGTAAGTCTACATCAGCACATAGTTCATAGCTTCGTTTCAGCAGTAAGCAATTTCTTCCAAGAAGAAATAGGACCAAGATGGGGTAGAAGAGTGAAGAATAACCTCAAATCAATGACTCCAGTTCACAACTGAGGCTTACTGAGACTTAGGCAGGATGAGGAGGAAGGGGCGATCGCCATCCCTCGCTCCTCCCAATCAAACTGGAAAATCTGCGCCTGGATTATATCTATATCTATATCTTCATTACAGTTACATAGTCATGTTATGAATAAATAACTGTTTAGAGCTAAATATTTAATAAAATATTAAATGTACATCAAGGAACACAAATAAAGTGTTACAAAGTCTAAATAAAATAATGAAATTAGTATAAATAACAAAAAAAAAACGAATAAATAATAAAGTTGAAATCTTCAATACATTTGAAACAGATTTTAATAATTCATGATATTTAGACCTTTCTATGTACAGGAATCAGTCATAAGAGCAGCAAATAATAATTCATTATTAAATGCAAAGTGGCAATTCAAATAAATGTTAAACAAATAAAGTTTAATAACTGTATTGATAGAAACAAAACAGAATTTGCGATAATAACAAGTACCTTTGTGAAAACAGTATTTCACCTCTACGCCTATCTAACATTTTTGATGTGAGAATTCTAAACGGATAAAAACACGTTAAAATTGAGATTACTTTAGACAATTATAATACAAAAGGATCCAAGTGCCTTTAGACATTTTTTTTTAAAATTCAAGTTTAAACTTGAATGATACTAAAGAAATCTGACTTAAAAATAAAATAAAAACATTTTTTTCTGATTGCCATTGGTTGTGTACATGATAAAAAATATTTATAACTGCATAAAGTCAGCACATAGATATGTAATATGCAAACAAAAAATATTATGAAAAAGGGTGCTAAAGACTCTTTTGCTTTCCCACGCTTCAAAACATCAGATAATACTTTAAGCTAAATTATATCAACAGAGCAGGTATTTTTATTTTATATAATTAGGGTATTTATGCAGGCACGCATTAAAGTGATGTCAGATACGAAACCCAAAGCTTTCATCGGCACTAGATGTCAAGTATGAACTACAACTATGGTTAAGATATCAGTAACTATAGATACACAATCATAAATATGAGAAAAATGCTAATTTAACTTGATTTTTAAGACATTTATTGTTTCAACTATTAAATAAAGAGGTAGAGATATTCATTTAAGTCTCTAGGATATAAAAGAATATACAAAAATCTTACCTTATAAATATTTAAACTTATCATAGCCACATTTCGACAGTTGGAAAGACTAATCTTACGTTTTAAAGCAAAATTCTTGATTTCCTTCCAAAAATTACTACCAAACGCATTTTCTAAAACTTTAGGCAACTCTTCAGTACGAAACCTTTTTAAAAGGCAGAATACTTTGTCCAGTTTTTTTTCCATACCAAGTCTTATTTATAAGATCTCATAGAAACATAAACAGATTATTTTTATCTGAACAATGAAACCTTTCCATTCAAAATAATTCAGAAGCTTCCCGCCGAGTTAGTATCGATTATATATGAATTGGCAACGAAGTCAGAAAACGTTTAGTTCAAAAGTTATAAAGATTGTCTTATTTTTAAAAAATATATTCCAATTACACATATAAAAAATATTCAAAAATGTATTCTTTATATTTCAAAATAAAACCTAAACTTCTTTTTATCATACTAATAAAAAATATATATGTCCTTATTTTGCAGTCTGGTAAAAATTAATCTTTTGAATTCAATTTCCATACAAGTATAATCAGAAACAAAAGTGTACACATGTCTGAAAATTGATTTATAAAAAAATAAGGGGAAGAAATGAAAACAGGAAAAAATGTTAAAATTTATTGCAAAAACATATTTTAATTATATTGGTAATTATTGGGATCGGTCACTCCCTTATCTAAAGGGACGTGGCTTCACATTGTTGACATTGAGATTACGTCCCCACCACATTCCCTTATACGTTCATTCCCGTATACGTTCACTTCTTTCTTGTAAATAATTATCGAAATATACATCATTTTTACGTAATTTCAATTATTACTGCATTAAATAGATCACAGCTGACGATTTCCGCTAGCTCAAGAGATAAACAAACTCCAAAAGTTCCTTTTCAGTTGATGTCGGGTCCTTACCGTAATTTCAATTATTAATGCTTTAAATAGATCATAGATGACGATTTCCGCTCGCTACGCTCGCTCAAGAGATAAACAAACACCAAAAGTTCCTTTTCAGTTGAGGTCGGGTCCATAACGTAATTTAAATTATCTCTCCTTTAAATTATTACTTAAACTCCCCCAGATCACCGGAAGTCGATAGCACTAACAATTATAAACATGTAATTAAGACAGTAATAATTTTAATGATTTCAATGAATACGCGGTTTTCAAAAACCAGGACAAAGGGGAAGAATGGTGGCAGCAACTGATGACGGATAGGGCTATAACCTTACTGAGGCCACGCCCCTATTGATAAGGGAGTGACAGGTCCCAATAACTACCGAAAGCACAAAGATAAAATATACCAGAAGTCAACATACACTAGAAGAAACTCTAAAAAATTAACAAAAATCGAAAAAGTCAGAATTTAGTTGTCCTCTCCTAAGCTGCAATTACAGCAGAAAGTCTTGGAGAAATAAAATGGATAAGATTTACAATTAAATCGGGGAATTCGGGAAGGGTGGGCAATTATCGAAGTGCATTATAGAGTCACTATTCTTTTACAACTTCAGCTGTATGCTATATGACGTTGTCCTATTGGAACATGCTTGAAGATCAGGCCCCGATGAAAACGTTTGAAGCAGAAATCCATGGCAAACGAAGGAGAGGTGGACCAAGGTTGCGGTCGGTGGATAGTGTAGCTAACGAAGACTGATCCAGGATTGGGATCTGGAATTGGAAAGCGTTAGCGCAGAACAGGAATGATTGGTTTTCAATGTTGCAAGAGATCCTGTCTCCACACGGGACGTCGCGCCATAAAGGAAGAAAGAGAAGTACTGAAGGTTCGAAAGAAGTGTTAATGTGTGTAGTTGTAGTTGGCTGCGAGGATATGATCGATCTACTGGTATAAGAAGAGAATCCAAGTGAAATGGATTCATTTAAAATGTTTAACATGCCGTACTTATGTTTAACAAGCATTTATATTTTATCTTAATATTTATTAGAAATCTATTTTCATTAATAATTTATTTTCTTTAATTTCCTCACAAAAAAAAGTGTTACCTTAGAGGCCATAAATTTAACATTTTGATTTGTTCAATTATTTTATTAATTTTTTTTACCTTTTCGGTCATTTAAAAAAAATTTAAGTTATCATATTTAAGACCTAAGAGCCCCTTCGGGACATTTTACTATCCGAGGCCCTACGCGGACGTCTAGTCTGTTTACTCCGCCCCTTTATCCTCAGTTGTTTTTGTAAAGATGTATATAGTTTCCATTTATATTATAATTTACTGTCTTCTACTTACGATCCCAGATTTTGTTCAACATTTACCTAAAGACGGTTATGGTGCAGTGGCAAACGCAGGTGGAGAGGGAAAATCAGAGGGATATATCCCTCCTCTCTCCCCCTCCCCCGAAATTTAAAAAAAAAAAAATATTTTCATACCTATCAACATAAGTTTTGTATTTTGAGTAACCATTTTGTATCCAGTTCTCATTCTTATCCTAAAAACCAACGCCCAATTTGGCGATTATAAACTCTTAAGTGATTACTTGCCTTCTTCTTATTAAATTTCCCCGAAAAAAAATTCTGCATACGCACTTGGTATGGCGTTACTATAAATAAAGAGGAATTTTATTTTTAATATTTTTTATTAGTTACATAAGTACCCACACTGTATCCATTAAAGAGGTTTTCGCAAATAAATCGCAGTGAACCCTTTGTGGTTTGACAGAGAATGTCAAGAGGTGACTGAGGAGAGGAATGTGGCATATCGGCTAATGATCCAGCGAAGAAACACTGAGAATCCTGTAGATAAAAAAACAGATTCTGCAGAAAAACGACTCAACCAGAAGAAGAAAAGAAAATGCGAGATAGGTCAACTGGAGGAGATGGAATATGTTAAAAACCTGATTACAATCAGAAAATTTTATTAGAGGTTAATTGAAGTGAAAAATCACTTAAGCCTAAAACAAACCCTTGCAAAGAAGAAGATAGTTCGCTGGCATAACGGTACGGCTGACGTTAGGATGAAAATGTAACGTAGCGGCGAGCTAAGAAGATAAACTTCGGTAGTAGCTACTTATAATGCGTCCCAAGTGTAAAGTTGAACCATTTGTTGTAAAGCATTTTTCATGCACTGTTGTATAACTTTTATGAAACCTAATGGATGCAAGGTTCAGTTTTTGTGGTTACCGGGTCACTGTGGCATCAGAGGTAATGAGCTAGCCGATGCTATGATTAAAAAAGCTATTAACGAAGGAATCGCAGAACTTTGTGCATTTAAGAGAGAAATTAATACCTTGGTAAAGAATTGACACGGGAGAAATGACAGCACATATGGTTTAGAGTTTTATAATAACCCCTATTCACGACATTCCATTCAGGAAGCGGGTCACCCTATCTCAGAGGTATCCGAGGTGTGGGGTGACGTAGAATATGTTCTTCAATTTCATCCCATGGCATGCACCTCGTCATCCAGGCGGACCCTTTCTGTTCCTATGTTCACTGGCTGGGTATTAACAGCGGCCATGCTAAGCCTCTCGTTAATAGCTTTAATAGCTTTTTTACACCATTCCACTACCTTACTGGCACACCTCTCGGCATCTTCGATCAGCCTGGATCTGTTATTCGCGAAAATTATAACCGCTTGGTCCTCTACATGGCCTACTGGACTTGGTGGGTAATATTCTCCAAGATCGCCGCGTCGACACCATCAAGTCCAGAGCCACACACAGTTCTCTGTCCTTCGCCAGGCGAATGTCCCAAATGTTCCATGGCGGAAAAAAGTCCGTTCCCGGCGGGTATTCGGTGACGCGCTTAACCATTCTATTCTCTTCTGTGTCTTGGGAAGGGTCATCCGGTATACCACATTTATTATCATCTTCTCCTCCAGAGTATTTGCCTGGTCACGTGCTATTCTCATAGCTGTCATCATCTATCATCATCAGCTTCACTTTGTCCAGTGCCAGCTTGTACGATATTCCACTCAGAGATTCTTCGTTGACTCTAAATTTGTCCCATGAGTTTTTAGCTGGTGTCGCAACCCGTTCCGATATGCTGGGTGCATGCGCCTACTCTCTTCTCCGAGTACAGCCCGAAGGCCTTCCTCCTCGCTACACTCCGGGTATCTTCGCCACGCTCAATGATACTCTCTCTTTAGCGCAGTTAGTGTCGGCGTCCACCATGGGACCGAGCACGCTCTTGTTCTTCTGCGAGGGAGAGAGTTCTCCGCCGCCTTAGTGATGACTCTCGTCAGCATCTCCACTCTGCCGTCAATGGTAAGCTCATCACTGTCATTGTCAGCCGCCGTTTCCTCCCACTAGTATTCCCTCCTGAAGAACTGTATCCAGTCTGCTGATTTGGTGAGGAATCCTCTGTCAGTCTCTTGGCGGCTGTCTTCCTCCACTTTTTCTTTCACGCTGAATGTTATGGTTGCGTGGTCAGAGCTCTTATTCGCAGAGTGTAGTCGACGACGCATTTGGAGATGATTGGCGAAGCCAGCGTTAGATCTATCCAACTTTGCCCTCTGGTTCCCATGAAGGCGATATGCACTTCTTTGCCACACGCGTTTTTACACTGTACTTTATTGTGGCCCTTGATACTTAAGGCATAGAGGGGGTCAAGATAGTCCCTCATATCCAGGCTCCACTTGTCCCCTCGAGATCTCATTAAGCGTCAGGATGCTGTTTCTCACAATCGGATTGACCTCCGTCACCCACGTCCTCTTCAGGCCGTTACTCTCCGGATTGGAGAAGCAGGCCCTTATCCATTCCCGCTTGCTTCCGCAATCTGTTTGGCTTCCTCAATGTTAGTTCTTTGTCCTTAAGGGACAAAGAACTGCTACCCCTGCTACTCCATAATCTTTTTGGCTTGATCCGGCAAGCCGATAGTGAGTGTTTACCAGGACGCTGCTATTATTATACGTCAATTTCACTACATCCACTTTAACACCTGTTTCCTCCCTCTCCCTTTCAGTAGGAAGCACCTTCCACACGTCAGCTGGGTTTCACCTCTCGCTTTCACTCCTTATGGTGGCGTACGTGATCCCTTCTGTTATTCTGGAGGAAGTTCGGTCCAATAGTTCTCCCAGGATATCAGCATGGGTGAGCTTACCATTCTTTTTACCTTTCCTGCTTTTTACCTTTCCTTCCTCTGGCTGCTGTTGGATGGCGGGTTCTTCCTTTTTCTTCTTCCTCATCTTTTTACCTACGACTATATGAAAGCCTTCTTCTTCTTCTGACCCCTCCGTTCAGTAAGGGAAAATGCTCCTCCCTCTGCACATAGCCATACCTCTTCCTATTTTAGGCATTGGGCCTGGCCTAAGGTTCCAGTTGTTCCTGTATAGTCCTGAGGGTCCAGGTTGCTGATCACCAGTCTGCTATGGGAGTCTCAACCTGCTCTCAAACCTGACGTTTTTTCTGTCCATAAGGTCCCCGGCTGGCTTTCGTGTTTTCCCATTATCCTTTTGATTTCTACTTCCGGGAGAAGAGATAGGCTTTTACTTGGCAAACTTAGCACCCGGTTCATGTAATTAAGGTCTCTCCAAGTTCCTCCACCATCTCCAGCCTCCAAAACCTTCTCGAGCTCCGCTAAGACCCTGTCCTTCTCAGCCAGAGTCCTCTCGTATTTCTCCCTTTCGTCTTCGAGCTCTTTTTCGGTCATAGTCAGAGCTGACATCAGGGCTCCGCAGGCTACCATCTATGAAGTCCTCATCCTTGAGTATTGCTCGGGCTATTGACTTCGGTGACATTTCCTTCTTTTCCTCTTCCATCCATCGCAACAGAAGAGGCTCAGCCAGCTCCTTCTGGCTTTTCATTGTTCGGTATCTCAATATAATATTTGTCAGCAATGTCTCAAGATCACCGTAGATTTATCTAAACGATTTCTTAACGGTTTCGATGAGAGCCCATATCCATTGCTCAAATATTTGCCTGATGTGCCTTGCTTCCTCTTCAGAGGTCATCAATTCATTTATGGAATCACAACTGACCTCGTCGTTCTGCACTCTCATGGCATAGGGAACCTCTTCATGGGGGAGGAGGGGAATTCCTTCTTCTCCCCCATCTTTGGCTTTCCTGTTGAGCCCAGTTTATAAGGAGCTCTTTGTTTCCACTCGGAGCATTCAAGTGAAGTCTCCGGCGGAGGACTTTAGGCCGAGCAATTCTGGTTTAAGGTCTCCGCGAATCTACTTTTCCTTCCCAGTGGTGTCTGCGAGCTCCCCTCTGGCGCCATCCCGTTTTTCTCCGCGCTGCTCATAGTCCTGGGGGTTTATGTCCGTTCACCAGATTTGTCAAATGAGATTACAACAACCATCAACAAGAAAAAGAAAAAAAGGGATGCGATATGTCTGTTCCTTCTAGAACAAGAAAAATCTGCAACAGTTTTTAGTTGTTTCATTCGACCTTCAAAAATTATAAACTACGCCTCATGAGGAAAACATGTTGTTTGGGTATTCTCGGAAAAACGCCGTTTATAATTTTATAATATACGAAAGTAATACTAGAAATGTTTTTTGTTACCTATGGAGAGAGAAAGGTGGTAAACGAGGAGCAAACGAGATGTTTAGCAATTTATAGGACAATTTTAAGAAAATTGACAATGGAGGCAAATTTAGATGGTATTGTGACCATTGTCCCCGACAAAATAAAAACAGGGCCAGGATAAGTATATTAAGATTCTTTATAAATACGTCCGCTAATATCGAAAAAGTTGAATTAACTGTTCTAATCGCTGGACACACCTATATGCCAGTAGAAAGTTTCCATGGTGTGATAGAAAAATTAAGTTAAAAAATGACTGTTTTGGTAACATTCGATTGGGGCACGATAAATCGAAACGCAAGGAAAAACCCGCGTTTTTATGAAGTAAAACCGGTTATATTATATTCTCTGAAACGTTCGATTGGAAATCTTTCTCGGGTAAAGATGTGCTCCTCACTAATTTAAAACGAGTATGTTTTGCTAAAGATTGCAACATGCTGCTCTTTGACTCATAAAAATTGGAAAATGGTTAAGAGCTAAGAAATAACTCCAGCTGCATTCAACGCCCAAAGGAACCTACACTTCATACTCATCTGAGCTTCCCATTAGCCGCCCAAAATTAAACGACCTGACCCAATTGTGCCGAAAACTAATGATTCCTAGAGAATGCCATGGAGAATATTTTTCATTTTTCTTAAGTGAGAATCTGCGAGATGAATTTCCTGAATCAGATGTAGACGATATTTTGGACAAAACTTGGAAAAAAGAAATTTAATGATTTAGTTTTACTTCTTTTATTTTTTGTTTTCAAGAATGCATTCATCTATCTATCTATGCAGTTTTATTGATAACATTATTATATTGTCCCTAATGTTTGAGACTGATATTATTGAAATTTAGTTGAAGCTAAGGCTTTCATTATAACTCGAAGCTAGTAGAGGCTTTTAAAAGGCATCGCAAGATCCTAAAACTCTATTAATATTCGATAAATTGAAAACCATTAGATTGGACAATATAAAAAATTAAGTTCAAGTTTTGAAATAAAAACATCTATTTATATTGATTGAAGAGGACAATCGACTTATATTGTGTAAGAACATGATATGGTTTTTAAAAGTTTGGTTGTTCACCGTGTGGAATGGAGAGTATGGTGAATAATATAGCTTTCTAGTCGACATTTTTTTTTTTTTTTTTACTGAAATCCAACAACTAGGAGTTAAAGAAGATAAGTTTGTCATACTTATACAGATACACCAAATATTAATATAACTTTCGTGAATTTTAATCACAAGCATGAGCAGCGTAACCATGGATAGTTTTTATAGAAATCGGACGTGAAGAGTCTTAAATCGCATTTTTATCACTTTTTGGGAATTAGGTCTCATTTTCAGCGGGTTATAAAGATTGGTAGTAGAGAAATGTTTTATGGACATCAGGTGAATAACATTTTGTCTACTTTAATTTGGTAGTCTTGCTTGAATAAAACAATAGTTTCCAAGATATTGATAGAAAACCTCAGGTTCAAGTTTAGAGATACAAAAAACTATAATGTGCCATTTTCGTCTACAACAAACCTTTTCCCTTTTCTGTCCTAGTTTGTCTGGACCACCACTTACATCATTTCAGTTTTTGTGTACTTTTTTATATTTCTTATTTCTGCCCCCTTTCTGGAAAACCCAAAAAGGGCCACTTTTCGCCCCCCCTCTCTCCCCAAGGATTTACATGACGCAGCTTGCGTCCCAATGGATCCCCTGTGTTACAGTTGCAAACATATATATCACCTATCTTTCATATAATGTGTATGTTATACAATTTAATATTTCTTTTAATTAAAACAAAATTGTATTAACACTTCGTAAAGATAAATAATAAACAAAATTTTCTAATGCCACGTAATATTCTATAATTTCGATTGTACACTGAAATATATAAAAATAGTTATAAACATATGTTGTGCATTTTAGTTACGACAGATTCGTTCATAGCTTAGTTATTGAATTGTAATTAAGAAACTATTTAGGCGTAATAGAGGAACTTGAGGAAACTCCCAGCTTGTTCAGCTTCAAATACTCTTATTTAGGTAGCACAGAAATAAGGTTGCCGTATCGACCGAGCATAGAATTCAGTTGAACAATGGGTAAGGGTAAAGGTAAGATTGCATTTATTTTAACTTTTTACTTTACATATCATTACGTTTTTTTCTTTTTATGGGCTAGTCATTAGGTTATTAACCAATAATCTAATGACCGCTTTTTGAATATGAATTGAAATTAAATTGTCATTTTCTTGCTTTTATTCAGATTAAATTCAATTATAGTTAAAGGATTGTGAGTAGAATGATATATTTTACTTATTTAATACTATCCTCATAAAAAAAGTAATAGTATTAATATAAACAATACAGTAAAATGTATATATATTTTTTTTTTTTAATTAGGAGGCGGTGGAGGGGGCGGAGGAGCTAAAACTGATGAAGTAAGAATGATATTTACATTTTTCCTCGATATTACTTGCTTTAAATGATTTACTCGTTTGCTTGAAATCATAGTACCTATTTGATCGACATTTTTTTGGATCATTTTAACTAAACATATGCAACTTTCTATGGATGACTTCTATTAATTTAAATAAATTACAGAAAAAAGGTGGTGCTGGTAAAGGTGGTAATGAAAAAGGGGGTAAAGGAACTGCAGAAAAGGGTGCAGGTGGTGGTGGAGGCGGTAAAAAAGGTATTTAATTAAATTACAGTCTTGATTAATTACATACTCTTACATACTGTTTAATAACTTAAATATTCTAACGTAAAGATTGCTTTAATGGAGTAACCTTGACTTCTGGTAACACGCCAGGGTATAAATATATTAGTTGAGCTAGGTCACGTAACTTGTTTTGCTTAGAGAGTACTCATATTTACTACCAATCTCAAATTAAAAAAAAAAAGAAAAAAAAAGCTAATGGATTTTTAGTTTCTATAATGGAATGAATTTTTGCGAATATTGATGCAACTAATGAACTTTAGTATAAAACACTTTATAAAGGTATTAAAAAAAAATTAAGTCAACAGGGTGTAAATGTGAAAGTTGAAAAATTTAAAAATTTTATCATTGATATATTCCTAAAAAAAAAATTTAAACCAGCAAATGCGAAAAATGGCAAGATAAAAAAAAATATCGTCACCTACAAGAAACTTGTTCAATTTTATTAATAAATTGGACTCTGTTGTATCAAAATATTTTGTATAGGACTTGTTAATATCCGGAACATCTATATCTAGACTTTTGTTTGTAATATCAATTATTAGACGTTTGGAGAAAGCAAAATTTTAAAAACTAACAATAGATACTATTCATTCATAAACAACTCGAACTACTTTAAACGCATAAAATGCAGGAGGTAGATACAAAAAAGTCACACGAACTCATGTGTCTTTTTTTGTGGAGAAGTCATATTTAGCTACCATTCCAACTGAACAGTGGAGTACGCAGGAGGGGGGCCAGAGATATCCCTCCTCCCCCCGAAATGTACGAAAAAATATAATTATCATACCCACCAACATCAGATTTGTATTTTGAGTAATATTTTTGGTTATTTTAACAATAATTTTTGATCCAATTTTCATGGTTATCCGTAGACATTTAGATGATTATTTGCCTTATTATTAGATCCTCGTCTCCCCAGAATAAAGATTTAAATCCCTCTCCGAAAAAAATTCTGCGTATCATGTTTTACCCGAATATCAAATCAATATATTAAAAATCCTGTGAGGTAGAGCTGTTTGTTCACTTGTATTGAATTAGTTCTGCATATAAATCAACAACTCCTGGTTAGTTTAGTTTTTCTCAATATTTGTGTTCATTTTTAATGAAATGTGAGTTAAGTTGTAACAAATGGGCTTATGGGGAGTGGTAGCAGAGGTAAGAGATCTTTGCAAAAGGAAAAGTAGAAGTGGAATAAATCTAAATTTCTTCGAAAAGGTAATAAATTTGTCATTTAAAGAAATTTAATGATGAGATATTAACGTGAGGGCATCTCCTACTGTGAAACTTATACTCCACTTTTCTTCTCCAGATTCAAGTTCTGGAAACTCTAGAGCTCCAATGAAGGAGAAATCTTATTGACTTTATTAAAAGTCAGCTTTTCTGGAATTGCTGCAAAGAAAAAGAAATATAGCATTCATAGGCTACGTAGATGCAGTTAGTAAACGCTGGATTGTACAGATGTTTCAGGAGACCACAGTTTTGCACAGTAATTCAGGGAATGTGCAAGAGGAGTATTACTCAGGCGAAGAGAAAAGTGGAAAAGAAGACGATATAGTTTTTAGAACAGTTTAACTTTTAATTAAAATAAAATTTCATCTATTTTAATGTAATATTAAATTTGCTCACGAATAATATTTTATTTGGCAAAGCTAAATATTATTTATTTGAAAAAAATCTCTGTCCCATAATCTCTAACAATCGATATCTGCTAAAAAGAGCACCAAAACTCATTTTTTATTAAATTGATTTATAACAGTTAAATTTCATATTATAGCGCATCATGATGTTTGAATGTTTTTTCATGATAGTGAATGATATTTTCGATAGTGGTATTAACGTACATCTCAAATAGAAAACAAATGGCAATAGACTAAAATTTTCAAATGCATTTTTTTCTAAACACATTTTTTGCTTGAGTGCCCTTTTTGTACCTACCGCCTCAATTACGATTTATCAACAAGCAAGATTTTTATTTCGAAGGTTTTACCACCTGTTAAAATATATAAGGCTCCATATTTTAACGAAAATGGGTTTATAATTTTCTTTTAATATACTAAATACTAATTGTATTTTATTTTATTTTTATTTTAACATAGTAAATTTTCTTTTTAGGGCAATACTAAAATTTTTCGTCTTGTCTTTTAGGAACTAGTTCCAAATAAAGATTGTTTGGTTTAATGTCTATACTCAAAATAATCTTTAAAAAAAAATGTTAATTTCATAGAGGTGAGCTCATTTCTTAGGTTTAACCGTTGGATTCAAATAATCAAATTCGTGGTCCGTGGCCCGTTTGGCGTTCTTTTCCGTATTGCCGAACATGTTAAAATATCGGATTTTCCAATTTCAATTTATCAGATTAAATTCATTTCATTAAAAGACGTGTTCTATTTATTTTTCATATCTATCACGAAAAAGTTTTTCCTCCAGATTCCTAAATTCAAGTTAGACAGGCCAATCTCTGTCGGAATAAAATTTCTAAATACAATTCTCACGCCTTGAAAGTTAATGCCATATTCTCTTCATCTCCTAGATTAAAATGAATTAAAATTAAAATGAACGACCAATATCGAAATTTCTGTTATTGTAAGGTTTGATTAGTATGCTTTAGGAGGGAACTTTGAATGCAGTAATTACAATATATATATTTGTTTTCTGAATGCCAACTTTAATCATTTTCTCTCCAGCGTGGTTCATATGCAATCATCAAATGATGATGTTTGATTAATAGCCTTATCTTTTTATTCGTAAAAAAACAATATAAATGAAGCTGGATTTGATTGGACTAGGGCATTTAGCAATGGGGTGCAATCAAATTGAACCGCAATCCTACCAATCTCTTCAATACAAAATCTCATTAAGGGCATTTGCCACGGCAGCAGAATTTAGAGGGTGGCAACACACGGAAATTCGACTTCATAGAACGATGTTTTCGGAACAATTTGGATGTTTCTAATATCAATTTAAGTATTATAACCTAACCTAACGAAAAAGATAAGTATATTAGAGATCTCATGAGCAAATTTAATTACTGAAAGTAATTGAAAGAGGCAGTTCGATCCGAATAGTAAGTAGGAGGCAAGAATTTCAATATATCATTACCTTAAAAACAATAAATGTCCTCTGTCCGGCTTCGGCCGACAAGGATTCTATTGGGATTGCTGTATCTCTTAACTGAGCTATACACGATGGTTATTTCTATAAAGCTCTCAAAATAAACCAAAACAGATATAATCTCAAAAATGTCAAGAACAGCATTTGATTTTAAAACAGTTATATTCCATCCAATAAAAGGCATGTATTAGCGTCTGGTGTCGAAATATTTGGATAGGTCCCCACCAGGTTCAAATGATTTTCGACTGCTTAGTAGTAGGATACAAGTAAAATGAGTGTGAAAATTTTCCGACTTTTCATTCGCTTTTCCTCTTACATTTGTTGAATGGGTGAATGCATTTTCCCCTCTTCAAATGATTTCCCGACTGTTTAGAGATAAATTAAAAGGAAAAAAGAAATATGAGAGGAAACCCGATTGAAAAGTTGGAACATTTTCACAATCATTTTACTTTTATCCTACCTCTAAATAATTGGAAAATCCTTTGAACAGCTAAAATCCATTCTTCCGTTCACGAGATATAAGAGGAAAGGCGAATAAAAAGTCGGAAAATTTTCACAGTTGTTTTTCCCTTTAATTTATCTCTAAATAGTCGGAAAACCATTTGAACCACGAAAATCCATTCACCCGTTCACAAAATATCAAAGGAAAAGCGCCTGAAAAGTCAAAAAATTTTTAGATTAATTTTACTTTTAGCCTGCATCTTAGCAATCGGAAAATCATTTGAACAGCTGAAGTCCATTTAGCTGTTCAGAAGATGTAAGGGAAAAAGTCGGAAAACTTTCACGCTCGTTTTTCCTCTTAATTTATCTTTCAATATTCGGAAAACCATTTGAACTACGAAAATCCATCCACTCTTTCACAAAATATCAGAGGAAAAGCGAAAGAAAAGTCGGAAAATTTTCACACTCGTTTTTATTTTATTCTACCTCTAAACAGTCGGAAAAATATATAAATCAATAAAATCCATTCAATCGTCTACAAGATATTAGAGAAAAAGCGAAAGAAAATTTTCAGACTCATTTAATTTTTAGCCTATCTTAGCCTACCTACGAGATATTAGAGGAAGTGAAATTAAAAAGTTGGCCCAAATAATTATAATTCAATCTTTCAATTTATTAGTTAAACAAGCCGAATAACGAATAAAAAGATAGTTTCAAATGATTTGTTATTTATAATAACGAATAAAAAAATTATTCGTAATTCGTTAATCAAGAAAGCAACTAAATCATTCGTTATCTATTATTCATTAGTTGAAATAAATTTTGCCCAACACTGTAGCAGACTAAAGATATGTAGTAAATCATCTCTATTTTTCTGGAGATCAATTTATTTGTGAAAGGACTTCAACTCAAGGCGTGTTTTTATTAGAATGTTACACACACACAACGAAATCAAGTAAATCCTCTATAATTCGTACAGAGATATGCAGTATGATTTTGAATTTTCAATTCTAATGTTGATAAGGTATTAACATCCAAAATAAAAACTGTTAAGTATACCTCGATACCTATATAACAAAATTAATTTGTTGATATTAGATGCTCATAAATTGCAGTTGCGTTGTCTTGAAGCCAGGAAAATGAAAAAATAAAAAGTAAATGTATTTCATGATTCACTCCACTCAATTCCACCCACAAAAAATTACATCCCTGGTTTATGTACAATACCGAAACATCATTTATATGTAGTATTTCCTATTGGTTTTACCTGATTGACATGATAGTCTCGCATTCAAGTAAATTCAATAAATAGTTTTCATTTCGCAATGGCCCCGCGAAATAGAATAAACGGACTTCATTTAAGTTTGGAACACCGAACGTAAAATATCGATATGCGATATCGCAAAACCAAATATCGATATCCACCGATAATAGCTAGAAAAATATCGTCATATCGAAAGGAAATTATGAAAAAGCAAAGAAAATTGTATCAAATGAGTATATTGTTAAACTGTGAAGAAGGTTATGAAATAATATAATTATTATTATTTATAAAACAATATTTTTATTAGCCATGAATCATAGTAAAAAATAAGATAGGAAAGACATACTTCAAAAAAAAAAATGTTATAACATATTTTTATTTTGAAGACTTTTAGCCATTTTTCATATATTATATCCTTCTACAACTTTATCAAAAATAAAACCTTCAAACTTCTAAAAAAATTATTTATAGTATAACGCTTCCGACTATATTGTGCATTCTCAAAACATTCATCTAAAAGCATGTAATTCATATGATATATGTACATCTCAGTACAATAATCATTTATATAATTATCAATTTGTCTTTACATAGGATTAATTAACATTATTTGTATATAAATCTTATCTACTAATTATTGTTTGGTAATAAAATATTGTTTATTTTATATTTACTGGTAAAACTCCAGAATGGTGACCCCAACATGGCGTCACCAGACAAATTATCAATTTGTCTTTGCATAGGATTAATTAACATTATTTGTATATAAATCTTATCTACTAATTATTGTTTGGTAATAAAATATTGTTTATTTTTATATTTACTGGTAAAACTCCAGAATGGTGACCCCAATATGGCGGACATCTATGTAGATTTTTAGGATCTGACTGATCTTAAAAATCTAGACCTCCGTCATATTGCATTTACGATTCTGGAGTTTTACCGAATAAACGAAATTGTTACTTAAAATAAAATATTGTAGAATCTCGATAATTCGTTTGTCAAAGGTTCAAAAGTTAAATATGAATTATCAAGATTTCCAATAATCGGTGGTAAAAAATAGCCAATTACAAAGTTAATAAAAAAATATTAATATGAATGGACATACAAACGATATAGTTTGATCAGCAAAATCTTAAAATATCCCATTTGAAAAAAAATCGGTTATTTCCTTTTGGTGCAATCCTTGAAGACGGTTCTTATCCGATTTTGCTAAGAAATGACACACGTTGTAGATGTATTTTTTCGCCATTTTTGAACTAATAGTCGAAGGTAATTAGTACCTTTTCATATGGAGTCAAAATTTCCTCGTCAGTTACGATCCTAGCTATCGCTTAACTTCGTCAAAATAGGCGAAATCTAGCTAGGAGGTTAAGGGAGTTTCTTAATTTTGATATAGGTGATTACCATCCCCGATGCTTTCTAAGAGTTGCATTACTTCTTCCTTACGTTAAATGTCTTAAATCGTTTAACATGGCCTAGACTAGAGACTGCATCTAAGAGATTGTGTTGGGAAGTAAAAACAGAAGATTAACATCGCTGAGTGATGTGGTACTGTTGTGAGCCGAACAATTGTCAATAAACAGGTGGCAATTTTCGCCAATATTATTCCATATCTGTATCAATTCGTTGAAAATTTCGCTTGTGGTACATGCTTTTGTGTTTGCACGATAGGCTATTGGTAACGTTTTTCTTTACAAAACACCTTGCTTTCGCGGATTTACCAGTCATGAGTGAACTTAATTTTTCCGATCAATCTATGTTGGAGGCTAACAATATGGTTACAGGTTTTTTACAATTTTTTTAAAGAGAGATGCATTGAAAAAAAAAAAAAAAGGGTAAACCGACCGAAATTCATAGAAACGATTACTCTCTCACTCACTCACCACTCCTTTGAAAAGATTGAGTTAACTAGATTTTATATTTGGAAATTCGAATTATAAGACGTTTACATTACTTGGAATAAGAAAATAAATACGAATTGAAGAGGAGACTGGATCGCAGTGTTTTTATACGAAATGAAATAAAGGGAGATTTTCAATAGATTTGAAAACACATACGATTTATCGGAATATACGAACTACAGAGATATGAATTATTGAGCTGAATCTCGTAATATAGTTTAACATATGGTGTCATCGATATATCGTTGTAAAATATAGATATCATCGATATATCGTTGTAAAATATAGATATCATCGATACATCGGATGTTAAGATATCGATAGAAAATATCGGTTTTTCAACTCTGATATATCGATATATCGCGTGTCGATATTCCAACCCTAACTTCATTCCCTTCCTGAAATCCACATTTGCTCAAAACTCATTCATGAACTCTAAGGGCGTGTTTATACTGTTGTAAACAATACCAAAAACCGCGTTTACATCGAGGTTGGAAATATTTAGGCAATTTAAGAGCAACGTCTTTTTCGTATAGCCAACATTTCCCGCTCAATGTTGATCGAGCATTTGGATTTTAAATTACCATTATAGTTTATATTTTTGGTTTATTATTTTCAATATTAGACCTTTGTGATCGACCAAGAAAAACATTTTGTAACTCCCTCCTCTTCCAAAATTCGAGGTTTTACATTTCAAGATAATAGATAATAGAATCCAAATATCGAATAACAAAAAAAAAATCTCTCTGTCCGCTGTCCGTGGCATTTCTTCGAGACTACTAGACCGATTTTCTTGAGATTGGGCAACAAAGTCAGCCCACTCCAGGATTTTCCTCGGAACTCGACATTATGATCCGTCTCTTTGTTTCCAAATGGCAGCCGATTAGAGATTTGTAAGGTGTTTTGGAACCATTAAAAAACTAAATGTAAAAAAAAATCTATATAATTGCTTTTGGTTTATTATTTTCAATAATAGACCTTTGTAATCGGCCAAGAAAAAAATATATTGTAATGCCCCTCAAAATTTGAGGTATCACGTTTCAAGATACGTGGAATCCAAATATCGAATAAAAAAAATCCGTCCGTCAAAAAACAAAAAAAAAAACATTTAAATCGGACCAGTATTAGCTGAGATATAGCATAATGAACTTCGTAGATTTCATCGTAGCCCTAGGCCTCCTTACTTATCAATTGGGCTTCTGACTTCCTCGCATCTCTTTACTTTATCCTTCCTTGGATTATTTCTGCACTTCCTTTCGCTTCTTGGTCTATCCTTTTTCTTTTACCACTGAAGTGCACATCCAATATTTTCCTCTGTACCATTTTACCCTCTGATTACATGTCCTAACCATCTCAGCCTACTTGCATTGACACAGTTTCTTCTTAAGAGTCCCAGTTTGGCACTCTTACGGCGATCATCCTGGGACAAGCTTCAAATTTCTGTTCCTTTGGTGACTACTGCTTAATTTCTTTGCTGACCTTAGTAGTTATTTTTTATAAAGTATTCTGCATATGTTCTTTTTCTGAAACACTCCAAATGCTCATTTGAAAGATAATCTAATTATCTAAATTGTAAACCAAAGCAATACAGAAAGTTCTGTGAATAGACAGACAAGATATTTTTGAAATATTACTATTTGGAAATAAAACACCATTGTGTAATAATTTGCAGCGTTTTTTCCGCATAGAGGTCGTTCATTAGGTTTTGTGTGTTCTGATTTCGTTCTTTGCAATTCACTGAATTTTTATTTTGCAAGCGTATTTCGATTAACCATTACAGTTGACTTTTTTTTACTTCCTTGTACGAAGTAAAGGAAGTATTGTAATCGCGAAAATTCTCGGTTTTCAGATTTCAACGGAAATATCCATTTTGACTAGTTTCGTCGTGGCGTCTGTACGTACGTACAATAACTTATAACTCAAAAACGGTTAGCCGTAGAAAGTTGAAATTTTGTATTTAGGATTGTAAAATATAGTTGTGAGCCTCCCTTTTTGGTTACTGCTTGATCACCGAAAGTGGTACTTTACTTGTATGTCATAATTGATTTCCATCAAAAATTATATTAAAATACTATGCAAACTTCTCAAATTTAGTATTTATTACTTATATATTGATTTAAATAACATACTAGATTTTGGTCTAAATTGGAAAACAAGAAGCGGTACAATATTTGTAGGTCATATTAGAATTTCATCAAAAATGATATTAAAATATAATTTAAATCATTTCAAATTTGACAAATAGGATTTTTATATCGATATGAATGTATTTACTAGATTTTGGTTAAAATTGATGAGCCGAAAAGGATACTTTACTTGTACTTACATAATAAGCTTACATCAAAAATTATATTTAAATTAAATACAGAAATCATATGTTTCGGTAATAAAGGTTACAAACGCAATTTGGTTTCCAATCCAATTAAACATTTTTATTACTAGTTTTAAGTGTAAAATACTTGTTTTCCACCCCATTTGTGAGATCAAAAAGTCTGCAGCAGGAGAATGAGATATTAGTTAAGTGTATTTTTCCATTTAAAGTGTCGAAACTGTCGATTTCCAATGCTTTATCTAGTGATATTGACAGTTAATGTTGTCACGGAAAATGAAGAAATCTCTTGGAAACTAGTTACCTGCTGAAGGAAAACTTAAGAAACAAGAGTGTGTCAATAGATGGATGTTGCGACGCCGAGTGTCGTTTTTGAGATACTGCAATCTTCGGAAACTAGTAACCAAATTCAGGATCAACTTTTTGAGCCACCGATTTATAGTTTAATAGGCGTACAAGGAAGTCATGTGTTGTCCACATCATATATTTTAGTATAGGTAGGTTTCGTTTATTAGGTTTTCAAAAAAACAATATACGAAATGTCAAAATATTTAGGTAATTCTAAATGCTTGTGCTCGATAAAATATCCAAATTTCAAAAAACGGAATCAGAATCTAAGGAAAGATTCCAACATCGAAGAAACTAGTAAATTCGGAAATAGTGTTATTGTAAACCTTATAACGGAGATCCGACATATCCCGAAAATTTTGAATTAACTAATAATTATTTAGAATGCTCGTTCTCGAACAAACTTTCTATAGTAAATTCGACATTGCTACTTTTCACCTTTAATTTTCTCCTTGGAATTGCGCGATTAAAGTTTATATTTCTTCTTTGTTCATCTCCATTTCCATAGAAATCGCACTCCACGCAAAATTACTCTTGTTTTTAAAATCATTGTGAGTTTCATTCCACAGAACCTGTTACTCTATACAGTTCTACTGTAGTATTTCCTCGTGACCACTACATTAACTCGCATCGATTTTAAGCCATTGAAATTAAAAATCACTCAACGACCAATAGAGTATGAATACGCTCCGAAGCAGAAATTAAAAGATATGGGTCTTGTTTATTGAAGATTAGACCTAAAAAATTAAATTAATTTTGGCTTTATTATACGTTTTTATACCACTTATTCTCCAAGGGTAGCTTTCTTTATACTTCGCCTTCCATTCTAGAGTCTTGTCCCGAGACTGTGTAAAAAATGATATGATGTAATACAGGCCTGGCCAACCCAAATGGTTTCATAGGCCACTTGCATGATGCGTAACGTTATAGGAAAGAATGCTTTTAAAAAATGTAATCTGCGGAGTACCTGCTCACCTTTCTTAGTTAAACAACTTACAACATACTCCGCTATTTGAGTAAGTACTCAGTAAAATGCTGGTGAAAGGTGACTGCTCATCGTATCAAACTGTAGTAGTACCGTCTACTCCGAATTAATAATCGATCCATATTTGGAGCAGGTGCTTCATTCATCTTATTCACTTCAGCTAATGTGTCTATGCACTGAAGTAAGGTTCATAATGTGTCAATTGCCGATTTTGATTTTTTTTTTTGCTAATTCTACTTCGGGGTTAGTAAGGATGGTAAATCCCAAAGAAAAAAAAGAAGTTGGCAGCAACGGATATTTAAATTAAATAACCAAAACATAATCTTTTCTGCCCATTTTAATTGCGTAAATAGATACAGAACTGAAATAATATGTTTTTCAGGTCGAATTTCGACAACTGGGTGATCCTAGTTCAAATATAAAATGAATAGAACTCTATCAATTAATATTTGTTTATTCTTTCTTTCACTGAGTTTATCTGATTCTTTTAGTAACATTTGGCGGTTTGTGGATATGAAATATATATACCTGGAACTCATAGTCGCACTTGCGCATTGTAACAATGACACATGCAAATTTTCATTTATTTAATATTTTTTTAAAATACTATGAGAAAGCAAAGCTTCAATAGAAATATAGCTGCACATTGTAATGTGGCGGGCTGAATGTTGGCCAAGCCTGATCTAATATATAATTTAGTAACAATAAATGTTTTAGTGACTTCTACCTATTTTATTACTAATAATATTTCAACATTTTCCAGGTGGGAAGAAATGAAGAACTATGATTTCTAAGATGACCCATAATTGTCGAATGGGACAAAAAAAAAAAATTAAAATTAACTAGGAAAAAGGCACACTGTTTAAGTTTATTTTTCACTATCAGTGTTAATTATATATTAATGAGTGGGAAGCATTAACTATCCACATGTGAGAGAATGCAATGTAATTATCATGTATATATTCTAAGAGCATCCTAATGCTACAAATATGTTTATATTACAAATTATCACATTTAATTGTATGTTTTAAAGAGAATATATTAATGCTGATTTGATTGAATACAGGGTATTGAAACCATGGATGCTACTTTATGGGAAGCATCACTACAATTACTGTTTTATAATTTTAAATTTTACTTGTGCTATTCATTCACAAGTATAATAAAACTGTGATAAATAAAATTTAATTGATCAGGGTTAAGTTATGTTTACATAAAAAATGTACCTCAATATTTAAAATGTATTCAATAAAATTTAAAAAAAAATGTCTTATCAACCTTTTCAATTATTTGAAGGTAACATAAATCCACTCATATGCAATATGAAATAATTTAATTTTAATTATGCATTCTGTAGAATTAATGCTTTACATTTTATAGGTTCCTATATTTGTTTTCACAGCCTTGAAATAAAAGCCAACCCTTACTGGTCTATATATAAACTTTCAAGATCTCTTGAAATAGAGTTATGTTGCATCTTAAGCTAAGATAACTTCCTTAAATCTTAGGGTGCTAACAAGTAAACATTACATTTGGGTGAACTGAATTGCAGATTGAGATCTATACCATTTGATAGTGTTAATCATCATAATAACCTGAACAAAATTTAGGATGCAATGGACCAGAGATATAAGAGATACAGGGTTTCAAAGTTAATATTGGTGCCTATGGGAGATGTAGTAAAAGTTTTTTTTAAACATGTGAAAATAATTGTTTATGATTAATACAGTTAATTTCTAATTTTAGAAGACAACAATCAGCATTTTTGTGGGAAATCAGGAGGAGATTGTTATTTGAAAATCGGATAACTTGTGATACAATCAGCAGCCAGTGCGTAATGACTCATTAGGGTATTGGTGATAAATAAATAAAATGCAATTTATATATTATTTTCATATTTTACTTAAGTGGGAAAGTGCTTATATGATAAAAGTTGAGATAAAAGGAACAAATACAAGTAAATTATCAATAAAATTTGTTTTATTGGTATATACTTTTTACATTAATTGTTCATCATTTGATTTTGAATACCACATTTCATCAAAAACTTAAAAACAACTGAACTAACCCAAAAATGAATGAAACATTAGTCAACTAACAATTGATTTGGTTGAAAGAATTAAAATGAAAACCCATCATGATTAAGAAAATTATTAAATTATATTAAAAATAGCAATTCCATTTGAAATAATTATTACCTATTGTTAGACAGATATATATATACCAAGTTCACATTGGTATTTTTTTTTACAAATATTTACAATACTTAGTCCTGTTCATCTTTCCTAGGGACATATGTATTCTTGTAAAAATAAAAAATCTATTGCTTTCTCATTTTAGCTACAAATCACAAACAAGAAGTCCAAATTCACAATTAAAAACATATTTATCCATGCCAATAAAAATTTAAAGAAAAAAGAAAACCTTTGAGAAAATAATTGTGGTGTTGAAAAGCTTTATAACTTCACTAACTATTAAGCTTTTCAACTTCATCATAATCATCTGTATCAAGAAGAGATATAGTCCTTCCTGAAAAAAAAAAATAAAAAAAAATATATATATATATATATATATATATATATATATATATATATAGATATATGAATGAAAATGTGTTTAATAGCATACAAAGATACAAAACAAAATATAAATTTACATCCTAAAACACAGACCAGGAGTCCCCACCTTTTTCTACCTGAGGGCACATTTATAGGTTATCTGTCAGGTTGGCGGACACCATATATTTTCTTTTATGTTTTTATGTGAATTGGGTTTTGGATATGGTTAATAATAGTTAGGGATTGATAAATTATTTTCAAATTTGTTTTTATTGAAAACTAGTTTCAAATGTTATACATTCATCTTCAGTTCTAAATACGTATAATAATACCAATCATATTTAATATGTATAATAATACCAAACTGTATTTAAAATTGATTTTTGAATTATTGTGTGTTTTTAGAACTGAAGATGAATGTACAACATTTGAAACTAGTATTCAATAAAAACAAATTTATAGAAGTGGCAAATAATTAAATTAGATTGATCCTTCTATACCACCATGCCTATGTCGACTGATTAATAATAGTTGCTAATAACAGATTTAAGAGGATATTTCGTTAGTCCATACTGTAAAATAGTTGTTTTGGAGATAGGAGGTATCAATTATTAGCCATGAATATATATTCAATTATCATATATTTAGCTTCAAACAAGTGAAGACGCTTAACTCATTTCTTAATAATGGAAATGAAAAAAGAAAGTAGAACAAAGTTAACTTGACTTGGTATACCTGTTAGAGACATAAGAATGCCTGGGCACCATAAAGAATAATCTCATATAGCCACCAGACGTTAGATACCCATAGGCAAGGTGGAAAAGAAATCCAACAGGTATTTAGAGGCAAGTAATCACAGAATCTTGGAAACAGCTGAAGGATTACAGTGGATTTTTTTCTTCTTCTTCTCCCGTGGCTCTACAGCCCTTGTAGGGCCCTGGCCTCTGCAACAACGCCTCTCCACTCTTCCCTGTTAGCAGCTCGACCTCTCCACTATCCGATTCCAATCCTCTGCAGATCGTTCTCCACATCACCCAGCCATCGCAGCCTGGGCCTTCCTCTTCTTCTTTTTCCTCCTGGTTTGCCATGTAATAGTTTCTTCGGGTACCTATCTTCTCTCATTCTTTCTACGTGCCCAAGCCATCTTATACGGGTTGATTTGACATAGATGACTAGGTCTGGTTCATTGTATAGGTCCTGAAGCTCTCTATTATTTCTTGACCTCCATTGGCCTTCATTACATACTAGCCCAAATATCTGCCGAAGCAACTTCCTCTCCCAGATCTGCAGCATCTTTTCGCATTCCTGGGTTAGGACCCACATTTCACCAGCGTACGTGACAATCGGTCTTAAGATTGTTTTATAAATCAATAATTTTGCTTTCCGTGACAAGTTCCGAAATCTTAATGTTTTTCGCAATGCCAAGAGACATCTGTTGCCTGCTGAAATTCTTGCTTTAATTTCTGCAGTGATGTCATTCTTTCGTGTCACTAAATCCCCCAGATACTTGAAGCTGTCCACTTTCTTAAATGTGTGGTGGAGCAGTTGCACATGACTCTGCTCTTCCTACCCATCATTTTTTGTGGAAATCATGTATTGGGTTTTTTCCTTATTTATCACCAGACCCAATTTTTTCCCAGCTTCTTCAAATTCCTGCAAAGCTCCTTAAAGCGTCGCTTTTGACCTTGCTGATATCACTACGTCATCAGCATACATTAGGTGTTGGGTCATCCTGTTACATATCGTTCCTCCTGGGTTGGTCCTGATTGATCTCGCAGCTTGTTCGAGTGGATTTTTTTATGCATGCAAAATTGGATTATTAAGAAATTATAGATAAAAAATTAATCCAATTAATCCAATCATGTTCCACATCAAGAATATTTTTTAAAACTATTTCAATAAAACAACCTACTTCCTATGTATAAGAAAGCAGTTCTATTAAGTTAATATCCAAAAACGCTGCAAATTATTACAATATGGTTTATTATTTCCAAATAGTTATATAACCAATAATTATTCGTTTGGATTTATATATTTATTTATTAAATTACTTTGGTGTAATGGTTCCAAAACACTGTATAATTAATCTTCTGTGTCCATAATTGGCAGAGTTATGGGCATATGGAAACCTTTAACCAGCCTCCATTTTGAAATGAAATGGCAGATGGTAATGTCCAGTTCTAAGGATATTCTGGGATGACCTACAACTTTGGTGTCTAAAAAATTGACTCAGTAGTCTCGGGTACAAGCTGCAGACAGACAGATATTTTTTTAATTCTATTTTTGGATTCTACCTATCTCGAAAGGTAAAACCTCAAATTTTGAAGGGGGATCAATTTTTTTATTTTCTTGACCAATTACTATAGTTCATTATTGAAACTAATTAACCAAAAAGTAAATAAATAATAAAACCATTTTATATAAATATGAAGATACAGAATATTAATTAGGGGGAAAAAGATATTTAACAAATAATGAAAAAATTCCTGAATCCTGGAATGGATATTAATATATTTTCTTCACGAATAGTAGTTAAATTATTTTAAGAAACTTTTTCCTTAATATACTATCTAATTCATAACACCTAAATTATGTAAATCTTTTAGTAATTTAGTAAACTAATTAGTTATCAATAGATATAGAGTAAGAAAGGAGTAATTGACAATAAAACATACCAAAATGATCTTGGATTTGCTTGAGAGTGGTGCCTGCCTCCCTTTTACTCACTAAGTTGATGGCTAGACCCCTTTTACCAAATCGACCAGTCCTTCCGATTCTGTGAAGGTAAGTTTCACAATCTGCTCTTCCTTTGTCTGCTACTGGGAGATCAAAATTGACAACTATTGTCACTTGTTCCACATCAATGCCTAAAATAAAACATTATATAAACACAATAAAGTATTGAGTGTACAAGAAAGCAGTCAAGTATTTACATCAAAGGCCAAAAAAATACTCCTATTGCTGAATAAAGAATAGAAGTAAGTTAAATAAAAAAATTTGTTGACTTTGGTTTTTATTGTTTCACCAATTGATCACAACAAATTATTATATAGAATTATCACTGAAGTGAAGCATGTTTGTAAATGTACAATTTACTTCAAATAAAATTACAATTCATGTTATAAATAATATTATTTCAAGCAGCAAGAGTTCAGCAGGTATCAGGAAGAATAGGCTAAAGTATAACCTTGTTTAAACAGACTAACTGGGTCCAAAGGCAATCCGGATAGTCAATAATCCGGGTGATATGGTCAATAAGCAAAATACAATCTTAAATAAGCTGAATTAGTATTTATTATGATAAAAACTATTTATAGCTGGTTAGTCAATCAATGTCAATGCCCTGTGACACTCTAATAAATCTTTTATAAATTCACCAAAAAAAATTTTATAACCATAATTTATTGTACAATCTACGCAGGAACTGTGCATTGAATCAAACTAATAGCCGAATATTTGGCGTATTTATACATAGTTATGTTCTTTTTATCATAGTTTAAGATTATTATCAAATGTGAACATTGAATAAAATAAAAAATGTCTAAAAATTTGATCAGGAGATCTAGATAAACAAGGTTTTAATGTACTCAACTGGCTATCAGAGCAGGAATGAAGGGAGGTTTTGGATTGAAGATGGGGAACAATTAGATTGAGATTAAAGCCGAGAGTGGGGAGTAAGCCCATACCCATGTTTTAACTCCCCAGCTGTATCAAGAGAATATTTAGTCGAAATCAGTCAAGGTCAAAAAACAGTGAAAAAACTAAAATAAACAAGTTTTTTATTAGCTAAAAATAAAAGCCTACATTTCAGCCAAAATTTGTGGATGCAGGAATTGTCATGTGGCACATAACCTACTCTAGCTGATCCACCCTTAAGATGGCTGACAAAGTTTAGTTAAGATGTTGCCTTTTGTTGTTAAATAATAATAAAAAAATAAAAAAAGGACTAAATTATCTCGAATAACCATCACAGTCATCAATGACTCTCCAGCTATAGAGTTGAAACTACAAAGCATAATAATAAGCAATTGAATAAACATCCACATCTAACCTCTAGCCAAGACATTAGTGGTGATCAACACTTTTTCCTTTCCTTCCCTGAATCGATCCAGAACTTTCATCCTATTTTCCACACTTAAGTCTCCAGAAAGTAATGCAACAGCATGTCCATCTTTAGACATTTTTTCACAAAGCCATGCAGCAGTGCGCCTTGTCTAAAATAAATTATACTTGAAAAAAAATAATGAAAAAAAAAATTATATTGCCTGTAGGGAAAAAAAAACTTAATATTAAGCAAATATTAAAATAAGAGTTAATATAAGTATCTGATTTATTTTCATCCAAAGAGTTCCACAGAAACTTTCTAGGAGATCATTTATGTTTGTCTAATTGAGGAAACAAATTTGATATGATAATGGCATCCTTATCTATAATAATTAAACCTGATGGCTTCACTTCAATATGATTCGATAAATTATTTCTAGATTGGTTCTTCATCATTAGTTTCATCTGACCTAGCCGGAAGTAAAGAACTGTGCATCCACATAATATTGCATACAGGTCCATAGTCTCTTCTCCCCCCGGTTCCTCACCAAGTGTTTCATCACCTTCCTATTTTTTCTCCCCTCTCTTCTTTCACAGCATCTTTGAATCGCATTTCATTTCACTACTTTTATTTATTTTACTTCTATTTGCATAGGATATTGGGCTATTTACTACAATGTGTTAACATACCACAAAGGTAGTTGATGCCAAGTTGTTGCAGTAAAGAGGTTTACGATTGTACCAAGTTATTTAATCAGTTAAGGGCCGTTTAGACGGGCCATATTTTCCGACAATATTTTCAGAAATATAGCGCGACTATATTGTCGGCCATACATAGTCCGGCCATAAGTTTGGTAACATTGTTGGAAATATTTCTAAAAACATTTCTCAGCAATGTTTATGGCTATAGATTGCCGGAAAATAGTGTTTAGACGGGCCACATATACAGACAGTGACGATCTTCGTTTCTATTGGCTGAAGTGAGCGTAGCCTTCCTTTTCTGAGGTCTACACTAGGTTATGCTACCTGGACTGTTTGTTTTCCTATGTTTTAGAGATATTTCAGTTTAGAAATTTCATTGTGTTGTTTAAGTAGTAGATTTTGTTATAGTAATGATAGGTTTCAGTTAAAAGTGACAGGTGTGATTTCGTCTTGTGAAGTTTTAAAACCGTAAGTACACTTCAATTTTTGGTTTTATTATGGTAATTTTCCGCTGTTATTCAATAGTGATGAAAGAAAAACATTGAAATGAAGTTGGAAACTAGGTACTAATCTGATTACACTTTTTGTAATTTGAGGCTACCCACCAAAATAATTTTTATTTTTAAGTCAGTACTTTGCAATATATAATCAGGAATTCGGTGCATTTTTAGTTCTTGCTCCTATTGTTTTAATATATATATGGGTCATAATCATTAGCTATATTGAGAACTCAATTTACAAAAGGTACAATTTTCTTTATTACCGGAATAAATTATGACATCATTCTAATTATATATACAATATATAACCTAATCTTTTTTTTTTCAATTAATTGAAATCTTTAAACTTTTATAATTTATTTTAGATGGTTAGCTCTTCAGCGTTTGGTTGCACAAATTCGTTTCAAAAGGGTTTCATTGTAAAACTCCAAATGAACCAGAAGAGAGGAAGGTTTGGCAACAAAGTAAGGAGAGAAAATTCGATACCAACCAAGATATGACGATAAATTGTTTCCCTCTATATTTCAGAATAATAATTTTAAAGTGGTTCGTTACTACACAATATTTGATTACATTAAACTGATTTCAGATTCATTTTACACTGGATAGGTTCGAACAAAATCGAGGTGATGGAAACGCATATTGAGTTGAAATGAAATTTCGACAACTTTTGCAATGTAAATCAAAAGAACAATCAGTCCCAGCAGTTGATGTAATGTTTACTGAAAAGTTCTCTATAAACTTCATATCAATATGGTATTCATTTTTTCCTTACCAATTAATATAAGCGGTTATAGGATTTCCAATTCAAGCTCAGAATTTTCCAAACTAAATTGACAATTTTTTAGAAGTCAAATCAATTTCATAACTCAAGGTTGGAAATGTCTTATTTCAGTTTATGTACATACTTAAGTAAGTGTGAAAATTGATTTGAAGTTTTTAAAAGTTATAAATGTGAAATTGTTACAAACCCTGCTGTCCTAATTTCAATTTGTCCTCATTGAATTGCAGAGCAATGGTTTAATACGGTACTAAAACATATGATTTCAGAAAAAGTCCGAAATTGGTTTGTAACATTCTGAATAACGGTTGGAAATCCAGAAATTTGTTTTAGAAATTTCTGAACACTACTTATGTCCTTGTTAATTATAAGCATATTGGCAAAACCCTCATATATTATTAATAGAATAACTGTAATAGTAATATTCTTAAAATTGACTTAGTATTTCAATACACTTTCTCTTTATACTGTTTCTTTTAATTTCAGGTGTACTCTACTCATGATTCCAACCGGTGTTACCAAGTTTACTAATGATAGGCCAGGGGGTTGTTGGAGGGATGGGCTAAGATCCAATTTTTCATTCGGCAACTGAAGATCGTTGTTACCCATGCAAGAGACAGAGGAAAATGGTTGGTAGCTGTTGAGCAGGCAAAGGGCAGCTTCATTCCCCCGTTGTGCTGATAGAAGAAGAGATTGATCCCAACCTTAGAAAAAGAAATTGATCTCAACCTTGCTACAGTTGGGAGTGCAAAGAAAGACATCCCAATGCGAGGAATTGTTAGTCAAAAGTTTCGTCTTCCTAGTCAGCTAAATTTCTGAATGAGGGTGCAACAAATTAACTTTCACCCTGGTATTTTAGACATTTTAGTTGAAGTTTTAAAAATAAAAACAAGCAATTTCAATGATAAGAAACTGTTTATGCAGAACTCATAGTATACTCCTGTAAAATACAATGTAACATGTAAAGAGATTGATTGTGTTAAGGCTTCAAATAATTTCAATTAAAAAATCAATTTCCCTCATCAAAGAGCTATGTTTAGTCTAGAAGTGTATATATACAGCATTTATAAGTTAACTATGATACTCTTTTTGTAAATAAATAATTATTTTTATTTCTTATTTATTTCATGTTTTTTTATACCTAACAGGTTTTAATTAAGTAATATAATGTCAATCAATAATAAATCAAAATATGAAGATAAATGTGATGTTATTTTGATGGGGATAAGACCCCAAAATGTATAATGAATTGATATGTTTGTGAGTAAAAAATAAATGAACTAAAGCAAGTCACGTTCACTAATTAATATTCAATGATCAAACTTGTTTATAACCCAGCAACAAATACAACCCTTCCATCATCCTGAGTAGGCTCGGAAGTAAAATATTTTTTTGCAGTGGTTATTTTTGTTCTTGCAACTTCTGGTGCAATATATCTTATTTAAATAATGTATTAGCTAAAACAAACCAGAAATAATTTTCATTTATCAGAAATGATTAAATTATCCAAGACAATAGCATATTAGTAATACATTGAATTAATTATATTTTTTGTTGTTTTTTTTCAGAGAAGAGGTTTAAGCTAGAAAATATATAATTTGTCAAGATTGTTGACTTTGAATTAAGTATATTTGTTCTCAAATAAGATTATAATAAACGTTTAACATCTCACGCTTTTTCTAAAATATTTATATGATTTTTTTGTGGATTTGGCTTATGGGAGAACTAAATGAATAAATCAGGCATTGCAATATTAAAACAAGTTCCTTTATTTTTCTTTGATTTTATTTTCACTTGATGTAAACTCTTAAGGCCAACTTGTTCTATACCAATTTGGTCTTCCAAATCATCCTAATTAATATTCTATTCAAACATTGAGATTTAAAATGAAATAGTAACGAAAAAATATCCAAATATAGGTGTAAATAAACAAACTATAAGAACATATAAAACAAATATATATGTACAATGACAAACACAAAACTTAACAAGGCGTCGTACAGTAACTGGTTATACAATGTTTACCGAGAGAGATAAAATATGGTTTGAAAGAGGTATAACAGAGATCTCATAGAACCAATTGCCGCCATTTCTCTGTAATCACATACACACTGTCTCTATATCAATCAAGCCAAACTAGTGCCAGTTTTGCAAATTAACACTGTATTTATAAGATAAAATGATTGCTACACACTGTCTCTATATCAATCAAGCCAAACTAGTGCCAGTTTTGCAAATTAACACTGTATTTATAAGATAAAATGATTGCTATTCCTATATATGGCTGCATTTGCTGATAAAATAATGTTATCTGCATTTATATGTTTTTTATAAATTATCCAACTTAATAATATAGATAGATAGATAGATAAAAGAACTTTATTCTGGGACTAGGTCCCTTAAGAATAACATGAAGGAACCAATAAAACAGTAACATTATCTGGCCATAAGATTATAGAATACAGACCAATTAATTTTTACAATATCTTCTGTAAAATAAAGAAGTTTTTTTTATCGAAAAAATATAATTAGTTTGAGCAAAACAAAAAAAAAACAAGAAAAAATTAAAAAAAAAAACACAGAGAAAATGAAAAATACAAAAATAATGAATTGATTAGCAAAGTTTGTACATTAAAAACCATTATTCACTCCTAATCCTAAACTGAAATTTCGCAATTAAAGAGCATCATTTTGGAGAGAAAGAAGGTGTGGGAAAAGGAGGGATTTGAATGAGGATAGAGAAGAAGCATGGCGGGTATTAGAAGGAAAGGAATTCCAAAGGGTAGAGGAGCGGGCGTGGAAGGAGCGTTCGAATGTTTTGGTTCTGTGGGAGGGAGTATGGAGGTCAGAAAGGCGAGATCTTGTTTCCAGTGCGTGGACCGAGGATTTGAATTGCAGGAGGCTGTGGATGTAGGAAGGATGATGGGTGGTGATAGTTTGGTATAGAAAAGATCCTAGGAAATATTGTCTACGATTGCAGGGGAAGAGCCACTCTAACTCGCCGTAAAGGTGGGACACATGGGCCCGTCTCGAGGTGCCGAAGACAAATCATAAAAAGCAGTTCATGATCCGCTTCAATCTGTCCTCGAGCACATTCGAGAGGCCCCCGTATACCACACATCCATAGTCAAAGTGGGGAAAGATAATAGAGGACACAAGGAGTTTGCGGGAGAAGATGTCGAGAACGATGGAATAATTTAAGGGTACTTATTGACCGTCGGGAAATTTGGGCAATGTGGGGTTTCCAGGAAAGGTTTTGGTCGATAGTAATACCCAAGTTTTTGATTGAGGAGCTGAACGTGACGGGGTGATCATTTAGGATTAAAGTAGGAAAGGTGTCACTGGATCTGAGGAGGTAATTGGAACCTATGGCAATGGCCTGAGTTTTCATAATGTTTAATCTTAATCTATTCAGGTTTGTCCAGGCACTGATTCTATCTAGGTCTTCCTGGATACTGGCAAACGCTACTAATAGCTCAGAAGGAGGAAAGGATAAATAGATTTGGAAGTCGTCGGCGTATAAGTGGTGGGAACAGTTGTGGATTGAATTAGAAAGATCATTGATATAGGTATTGAAAAGCAGTGGGAAAATACTCGAACCTTGGGCTACTCCTGAGGACAAGGTAAGGAAGGAAGATACGGGTTGATTAGGAATTGTAACTGCTTGAGTCCGATCGGAAAGGAAAGATTTGAACCATTGGATAGAGCTGTTGGAAAAGGATAGTGATTTTAATTTGGCAAAAAGGATAGAATGGTCCAGGGAATCAAAAGCTTTAGAAAAGTCAAGGAGTATTAATACAATTAATTTTTTTCGGTCCATAGCGGTATGTATGTCAGTGGTGATTTTGACTAGAGCGGATTGTGTGGAGAAACTGGAACAGAAGCCGAATTGGAAAGGATCAAGTAGTTTGGACTTTTCAAGGAAGTTTGATATTTGTGATTGGACTATTCTTTCTAGAGGTTTGGAAAGGTTAGAGAGGATGGAAATTGGGCGATAGTCTTTAGGAGATATAGGATTGAAGATTTTGTTAATAGGATGGACTAAGGCTTTTTTCCACGAGGTAGGAAATACTGAGTTTTGGAGGGAGAAATTATAAATGAAGAGAAGAACTGGAAGCATTTCGGGGAGACATAATTTTAACAATTTAACAGGTATTCCATCAGGCCCAGTGGAATTGGTGTGAGATTTCATTATGGATGAAATAAGATCGGTAGGGGAGATGTAGGAAAAATAAAAATTATCAGAGTTGAATGATGGAACTAAGGAAAAGCATGAAGGAGGACTTGGAGAAGTGTTAGAGGAGGCTGATAAAAAGTATGAATTTAATTCATCGGGTGAAACTGGGAAAACTGGTGAGGGAGAGGATTTACAAAGGGAGAGTTTGCGAAGGAGTTGCCATTTTGATTTAGCATTGGGAGCAGAGGAGAGGGCTTCATGATAGTGGTTGGATTTCGCTCTCTTAACAGTTGCCTGTGTCAAATTGCGGAGTACCCTAAACGCTTGGTAGTCGTCTGCTAGCCTAGTGCGTCTAAAGCGTTTAAGTGCTGCCTCACGCCTTCTTTGCATAACTTTAATTTGTTGACACATCCAAGGAGCAGGCGGCCGACGGAAAGTAGAGGTTTTGAGCGGGGCATGGGTATCAAGGATGTGGATGAGATTAGAGGTGAGGGTATCGACCATGGAATCAATGGAAGAACAGGAATATATTTCATTCCACTGCAGCGTTTCAAGGTTAGGTAAAATATTTTTATGTGTGAGGGCGATTGTAGGAGTTTCGATATTGTAGGATATTTGGATTAAGTCGTGAGAGGACAGAAACGGAACAGGTAGTTGAGAAAAGGAAAGGAGATTACGTTCTGAATCGATGACATGCAGATCCAACCAGGTGTCGGACCGGCAAGTGTGATGGGTAGGAGAAAATGGAACGATGAAAAGATGGAGGGAGAAAAAGAGATTTTCAAGGTAGAGTCTGTCGTTGGAATCAGATAGGAGAATGGTATTAAAATCACCAGAAATTATTATATTGTTGTAGAGAGGAACATAATTGTATATAGGAACATAAGAAAAGAACCAGAGGAGGGCGATACACCACAGTGTGTAGGAGAGGATGTGCATTGGAGAAAATTTCAACGACAAGGAATTCAATATGAGGACGATCGGATGGAGATGAGGTATCTAGGATTCGGAATTTCAGGCTGTTATGAACATAAAGACCGACACCTCCACCAGTCCGGCCCATCCGGTCATGGCGGATAAAGGAATAATTAGGTAGGGAAACAGAAGAGGAAGGAATGTAGGGCATTAGCCATGTTTCGGAGACTGCAATGGTATGGTAAAAGTTATGGGTAAAATACTGCAGAAATTCATCATAATGAGCTGGTAAGGATTGGGAGTTAACGTGACAGGAGGTTAGGACATTAGATAGTATGGGAAATTAGAATGTATACAGTATTTGGAAAAAAGTGACTGAACGTAACAATTAAACAAAGAGATATATAATAAAGAAATGCATGAGTAGATAAAAAACGTGCTTCTGTTAAAGTAAAAAAAAAATTCGCCACGAAACAGCACTTGGGGTCCATTGAGAGTTTCCAAATCCGACCAGTGGGTAGACGGGTGCCAAAACGTCAGCGGAACGTATCAAGGTCTTGAGCTTCGTCAATGTAAATTACGGGGTTGCCGTCATCTTTCCGGCAGCGCACTCTTCCGGCCGCAAATCAGACATATTTTAATTTTCCCGCTGCTCTCTTCTGTCGAGCGAGCCAGTACAGGCGCCTATTAGTGGGAGTCATTTCTTCCCCGAGATATATCCGGTGGGAATCATTCTCCTGCCAGCCAATATCCCGGTGGAGAAGTCTCTCTTTACTTTTCTCCGCTGCACTAGCTCGTCCCACACAGACTGCCTGGCGAAACGGGCAATGACAGGCGGCGATCGGGGTCATCTTTTTTCGGTCTTCGGCGCTCTACCAAGTCGAGATCCTCTATAATAATCTTGACACAGAGGCCGGCTTCCATGCTGGCAACCAGAGCCGCAGGAGTCTCCCCCGGGTGGATCGGAATCCCCCGTATCTCCACCGACCTGGATAGTAGGCCCTGTTCGGCATTATTGAGTCTGACTTCACCGACCCTTGATTTCAGAACTTTATTTTCGCAGGTCAGATCTTCCATCAGCTTCGATTGGCCCTCGAGATGGCTTTCTATTTTCGAAAGCCATAGAATTGATTGTGTGGTCCGTGAAGGTGGCAAAAAAAAAAAATGATAAAATAACTAAAATGAGGTTTTAAAGAAAAAGAAGTACAGGTACGAAGTTGACTGGTTGCCGTCTCTGGCCAGACTGACTGATATATATTACTGATATATAATATATATTAAAGGAGGTTCATTAATATGTATTGAAAGAGATAATACGGACTAACATATATTGAAGAGACTTATATCATTAAAAGAGGTTCATGAAGCGTTAACTTATTATAGCTAATAGGATAATTTGAGGAGCCAAAATGTAAATTTGTAATCAGCACTCTTAAAAACACAAATGAGCAAATTTTCAGAACCTTTTCAAAACTTATCTCCTATCACTCTCACCTCAACTAGATTATAATATTTACTACTAATGTTATCTGTATTTATATGTTTAAGTTAGTAAATATGCACTAAAAGAGATTAATATGTATTAAAAGAGGTTCATTAATATGTATTGAAATAGGTAATACGGATTAATATATATTGAAGAGACTTGTATTATTAAAAGAGCTTCATGAAGTGTTAACTTATTATAGCTAATAGGATAATTTGAGGAGCCAAAATTTAAATTTGTAATAATATATAATAAATATGCACTAAAAGTGGTAATATGGATTAATATGTATTAAAAGAGGTTCATTAAACATGTATTGAAAGAGGTAATAAGGATTAATATGTATTAATAAAGGTTCATTGATATGTATTAACAGAGTCAATATGTGTTTCAAATGTTAAGTATTTCAAATGTTTGGTTTCTTAATTATTGTTTTTATACAATACTAACCTATTGCATGCTTTATTTGAAATAATGTGAGTGAATAATAATTCACCAGTGAAATTATTTTTGCAGTATAAATAATAACAAAATAATCTTTAATAATAAATAATCGCCAGTAAATGCAAAAGGGAAACACAAAAATTGAGTGAGAGGTTATTCTTCAACCCCTCTGGACAACACCTGCAACAGCTCGGCCATACTCTGCAACAACCTGCAACTAGGGAATGTGGCCGTTAATATGGCCGGGCCATACGTAGATATTTGGGCAAAATTGCAGTGTATTGCAGCAACACTGCCGACAACACTATAGCAGCCACACATAGCCGGAAAATATGGCCCGTCCAAACGGCCCTTTAGCCTTCCATGTATCCTGACAATATCAAGGAAGCCTTATTTCATACCAAAACCCATCCAATAAACATTTTCATAGACCTCTGGAGTGGAACCCCTACAATGCTACGAAATGTTAACTACTACAACAATGATTTTCAAAAGTACTGTAATGTAATTATGAAATATTTAATGTTGCAAACCTAATTATTGTAGCATCAGGAACTAATGTAAAATAGTAATGATCAAGACAAGGCATTAGATATACGGATGGATAATCTGCTCATAAAGTGATTCAAAGAGCTTTTTTTTACTGAGTGAGTAACTGGAAGCATGTCGAATCAGAGCAGTAGCTCAATAAACTGAATCAATATTTTACTGAGTGATTAAAGCCATAAAAATCTCCAACCTGCGATCACCACTGTTTTGCTGAGGAAGTCTTGGAAAAGAGCTAAAAATCCCCTCTCTTCCACCTCAATCGTAACCTTATTCTGAGGTGAGTCATAGAGAAGAGCTAGTTTATCCTACTAGGCCTTAGAAAATTTTCCACTGCCCTTTTCATTGTTTTATCAAAAAGAATAGTTTTGCTCTTCTCGAATAAAAAGAGATGAATGGAAAGGATTTTGAGAAATGGGACACGGACTGTTTCCTGTTCAATGAAAAGAAATCATCAAGAAGATCCCTCCCACACAAATATATGTTTCATGGAAGGACGGAATTCCATAATACAATACAATAGTACAACTAATATATCAAGAAAAATATACCTGACAGAAAATCATAGCTTGTCCAACAGTGATTCCTCCATATATGTTAGCTATTGCATTGTACTTATCATCCTCAGTCTCACACAACACATAGTGCTGCTTTATGTTATCAAGTGATTCCTCTTCTCTCTTTAGTCGTATTATTGTAGGATTAGGAACAATTGCTTGAGCAAATTCCATAACTTCATCATCATAAGTGGCTGAGAAGAGCATAATCTGGCAATTTTCTTCAACCAGCGCTCTAATAACAATACAGAAATATTCTTTTAATAATCAATAACAAATTATTTAAGTTATTAAAAATACAGTAATCAGATTTTTTAAAATATTTCATAAAAATAAGGAGCTTAAAGGTTCCTTTCAAGTCATCATAAATTCAATGGAAGATTTTAGTCCATTCACAAAAATCAAACTTTGAACATATTTTTATAACAATGAAACAGTAAAATGTAAGAAGCCAAGCATTTATTCAGATACTATTAGCATCTGAGATAATACATGACAATTTAATTTTGAAGTTTCAAATGTTTTGTTTAGAAGGGTTCAATCTATCAATCTATTAAAAATGCAATACTGATGAAAATTAAAATAGTATTTAGAGATTAAAAACTGGTGAACTACATGTTTACAACATATGCATTACTGTTCGGCTCTACCGATATATATACACTAAAAGAAGATTTATTAACACCAACCAAGTCTTTTATCGTAAGAGTGAAAGAAAATCAAGATAGATAAAAATATTCTTGTAAACAATTTATAAATAATAAGGTTCATCATAATCATTTATTTTTATTGTAGGTTTAATTTAACTAATTTATGTTGTAGTTTTTTTCTTTATTATGTAAATTAAATAGATTAAAGTTTTATTATCATACCTATAATAAAATAAAAATATATATAATTAAAATTAAACCAAACTACAAAGATTGATTAAAATACACGTTGACATAACTAGTCCCATTTGTTAATTATAATTTTTTTTTCTATACAAGAAATTTAAATTAAGGCAGTAAAACTAATGAAGACTAATGAAATGGCCATTCTCTACAAGGCATTTCTTCAGCACTTTTTCCCTTTCTACCTAAAGATTTCTTTTAAAAATCATTTTTGCGCTTAGGATGCCTAAAATATGTAAATCAAGCAAAATCTAAACATTTTGTAGACCCATTACAACACTTCCTCTATTTTGTTGATTCATTACTACACTTCCTCTATTCTGTTGACCCATTACTACACTTTCTCTACTTCAAGTAGTTGGGAAAGTCAAATGTTTAAATATAAAGTTCCATTCCCCGTGGACTACAAATGGACTAGCATGTTCAAATAAGAATTGATATTTTATTTAAATAATAATCAGATAATAAATCAGACTGAAAAGTTTCAATGCCAATTCAATTGAGTATGTTGGGGGAAAAGAAAAATTAAGAAAGGATCTTTTAAAAGCAAAAACTATTTTAAAAAACTAAAAGCAAATAAATAAATGAGAACAATCAAGCATATGCTATTGATTTATGATACTGCACAATATAATGAATCAATTACCTTCTAATTCTGAAACTTTGGTCTTGATGACCTTGGGTGGCAATCATAACATCGGCTTCATCCAAGACGAAAACAATAATCTTTGATAAGTCAAAGAATTTATACTTCAGAGACCAGTCAAGCACTTTGCCAGGTGTGCCAATGATTATATGTTCTTTCAATTTAGTTCCTCGGGGCACTTTTTTAAAAGAGAACAACATAAATATGTGAGATAGTTTAAATCTAAAATAGTAACATTATAGGTTTGATGTTGCTTAAAATAAAAAAAAGCTATTTTCAGTTCCGTCACCACTTTGAACTAAAATAGATCTGATCACAGCTCATATGATTGAGCCGAAATGTCAGCTTGCATAATAAAAAATCTAAATAATAAAAATACAAAAATTGCTACATATTAGTTTTGATTTACTGAAATTATCATCATATAATGGATTGTATTTTTATTGCTATTTTATCTCTCATCTCATCAATAGAGGAAACTCTAAAAACAATGGGTCCTTAAAAACAAGAGATATTGAAAAATATTTCTTAACAATTGTCTTTTTAAATGCAGGGGACCCTGTAAATTCAGATCTTGAAAAAGTTTTTTTTTTAAAGATTATTATGCATGTATTTTCAATCTTAGATATCTAAGATATTAAAAACTATTTCATTAAGAAAATACTATTCATGAAAAAAATAAGGTTAATTGAGGAATTTTTAATCATTAATTAGTTAATTTGCTATCTACTCCATATTTAATTCGAAGATTATATTGGATATGATGAAAACTCAAAAAATAAATGTTGCTTTTCTAACAATTTTTACTTAATTCAATATCAACTTGAAATAAATGCATAAACAAATAAATAAATAATATTGAACAAAACTTATAATACAGCTAAACTTTATAAATAAGATTCCAAGTGAATAACTCGTTCAATCAATCAATCGGCGTGACAACCCATTACTGAGTCCTGGCCTCCTCAAGCAGCTTCCGCCAGTTCGTTCGGTGAAGTGCAGCTGTCCTCCAATTCCGAAAACTAAGCAGGGTCCTTGAATCCCCTCCAACACCGTCAGACCATCTGAGTTTTGGGCGGCCTCCCGGTCGGGTTCCGTGCAAGTCTTCATCAAGGAGTTTTCTTGGGATCTCGTGAACTCCCATTGCTGAGCTTAATCATTTTTGCAACATTAGGCTCACTTAACAGTGAATACACTTCTGTACTCGTCCGCCTTCTCTATGTTGCACCATTTTGTATAGGACGATAGATACGCCGTAATATTTTTCTTTCAAAAATTAAAAGGTCTCTTTCATCCGCCTTTGAAAAAGCCCAGGTCTCAGATCCATATGTCAAACTGGCCTAATCAGTGTCTTGTACAGTCTTGTTTTAGTGGCTCTGGAGATTAAGCCACTTTCTAAATGACGACGCAGTCCAAACTAGCATCGGTTTGCTGATGTTATTCTCCTTATTTCAGATGAAACATCATTGTTCGTTTTCACTTGTAATCCCAAGTACACAAATTCGTCGACTCGTTCAAAAGAGTATGGGCCGAACTGGGCCGTTATTTCATGGGGACCTCTTGTTTGACCAGCCACCATGTATTTAGTTTTTGAGGAGTTGATAGCCAGCCCCAGCTTCATAGCAGCATCCGGGAGAGCAAGGAATGATTCTTCTACAGCAGCTTCTGATCTTCCTGCAATTTCAAGGTCATCTGCATAACCCAGGATTTGTATTGTGCGATTGAGTATTGTGCCGCTAGTCTGGATCTTTGACTCCCTGACAGCCTTTTCCAGACCAATGTTGAAAAGGAAACAGAAGTTATCAGAATAACTCATTAATCATCAAAAATTACACAAGACCTTGTAAATATATATAGCAATTGTACAAATAATTAAAAAGCAGAAATATTTAACTTACAGACTTCATCTCTCACAGCCAGTCTAACGTGTGTATCAACACAAAATACACCCATTCTTGTAGCTACTTCAGCAGTTTGAACCGCTAACTCGTAAGTTGGAGATAAGCATAACACCTAAAAATATCAAAGGAAATATGAAATCATATAATCAATACCTAATGATCAGACAACTAGGATTCTTATATTTAATAAGTATTTTATTCAAAGATAGCTTGGTACAAATGGGCGCAATGAGTGGATTAACAGCTCGATCTAAAATTGCTGAGGACTCTAAAGTTACTCTTAACATGATTTCACATCATAAAAATTTGAGGGAAAAAAAATTCTCTTCAATGTGAAGTTAACAAGAATCCCCAATCTGCAGATTCTGCAAGATCAAAGACAAGACTAATGCATAAGGCTTAAAACGTTATTTAATGGTGTTATCATGCATACAGTTCATGCATTTAAGCAACGTCTCCAATGTGGACCGTAAATTCTGAGAAATAATTAATCCATTGAGTATTTGGAGGCTCGCAAAGCTTATTAGACTGCGTTAGGAGTGTACTGAGCAGTAAAAAAACAAGATATGACTCTATATTATTATTTTACACAATAATTAAATAATAATCAATTACAGAATTCTTCATGCCAGAAAAAGAGATAGTGCATTATTGAACTATACATGAAATAAAATAATTTTTTCTCAATTTTGATATGAAATTTCCTTCTAACAGAGCATAGAACAGAACCTATGTTGTGATATAATTTGCCAATTGACATGCACATTGCAAAATGAGAAGTGAGAGACAACTAATTGAGAATATTCTTATGTCACTGACCACAAATTCATTGCAATCAATTTTAATTTCTAGAAATAATTTAAAATTCAAGTTTCAATCAGTATATCATTACATTAATTCCATTGACAAAATTAAATAAATACAACAAACAATGGACAAAAAAAGGCATTTAAAGAAATTAATAATTTATCAAAGTTACAAAAAATACAAGATTTTTGTGACATTGGTGAGAATGTTCTTTTTCCGTTTCATTTAGGCATTTATTAAAACACCTGGTGTTATTAAAACACAAATGGCCATGTATGTCCCGTTTTCTTAATATGGAACATATATTTCTAGAACTTACTTTGGGAGTTTTACAAAGTATTGCTGGTTTTTGGGTCAACAGGACAGTAGGGCAAAAAAGAACACTACAGTAAAAGAAATTGGAATCATAGAACTTCTTTTGAACCTCAAGCATAAAATATTTTTATTATTATTAGCCAACACCCACTCTTGAGATTTAAATATGCCCCTCTCCTCCTGGTTAACTCAAAAAAAATGCTTTTTCCGCCTTGTGGTTATAAAAAACTTGGTCAAAGCCATGGACAAAGAAGGTAATGGTTTCATGTACTTAAAAGAAATATTTTCACAAATAAGTGATGCAAAACCAAAAGAACGCACATTTATTGGACCTCAAATAAGGAAACTTACTTAAGCGATGGAGAGAAGTTTCAACAGGATATCAGGACGATGGAAACAAGATATCAGAGATGCTGGAACCCATGCATGGAACATAGATGGATGGTGGGCGAATATTGCTGGTTTTGAAAAAGAGATGGATGCAACAAAACAAAAGAAAAAAGTGATATTTTTTGCCACTGTATGACATCTCATGTAATATATTTTTATTCGCATGATCCTGAGTAATGTCTTTGCATAGATTTAACACGTTTTATATGTTTATATTAAATCGTAAAAATATGTCGTATCCCCTTTTTATTCCAACAACCCACTCCCTGTAACCAAAAAAACTGTATGTGTTACAGTAATTAGCTTATCATTATCGGATTTAGGACTGCAAAATACTTCATATACACATATTTTCATCAATGTTACTTCAAAAAAATAACATTATTGACCTGTGTAATTGTAAACCATTTTTCATGGCAAATTGAGGTTGGAATCAGATTGCTAATTTGTCTTTCCAGGGGAAAGAGTTTTATAAACACTCATACAATTTATATATATTCACACATCGTCAATAATGAACAATTCTCTAAGAGCAACATCTTCATCCTCAACCTGCTATTGCATATTCATCATACCAACAAGATAAAAAAATATGAAAATGTATAAATAAATTACCTGAGGATAGTTCAACTGAGGATTGATTCTTGACAGCATAGCAAGAACAAATGCAGCAGTTTTACCTGTACCTGACTGGGACTGAGCAATTAGATTTTGAGGTCTAAAAAATATTCAAAATCTTAAATTAAATGATAATTTTTTATAAAAGATAGAAATTTCATAACATGATAAACTGTTAGAGAAAAAAAAATGTTTTGAAGTTTCACTAAAATTAGAAAGAAAAGAAATAAAAAATTCCAATATGTTAAGAAAACAAAAATTAATGACAGTATATATTTATTGATTTAAGAAATTGTTCATTCATTTTTATCCCGTTAACATCATATTTATTAAAAAATATAAATTAACCAAACAAGATCAATTACTGATCATTAAAAGCAATAAAAAAAAGAATTAAGTTATTAAATTTCAATTTATCCATTTGATTACTAAAACTTAAACTGACCCGCACATTATACCACAATAAGTTCTTATGTTTACAATACTGTATTATAGTCTACTCTTTACTGATTATATGAATACTAAACATTATTGATTTGATTTCGGGTATATAAAACTAGTGGATTTGTTTAATTACAAAGTTTATTTATCAGATCCTATTTTCTAACTTCATTTAACTATATTCATGCAAAATTTCTTTATTGATTATCCGATGATAAACTTCTTTTGCAGAGAGTCACATTAATTTATCATATACTCTTTCCAGATTACTTATAGTTCCTTCATTATTCTAACATCACAAAAATTTTACTACAGTTTTAGCAACTATAAATTTCTTTGAAAAGATACTTTGTTCAGACTTTTTTGTATTAAATTTGTTCATTCTATTTGTTTTTATTTGTTCATTTTCCCAATCCTATGGTTCCAAAGTATAATTAGAAATTTAAAACATAATTTGGAGTTTGTTTAAATTTATTTTTTACAAAATTTTGAAAAACTGGGGTTTGGCACACCACACTGAGAAAGTAGTGTTGAAGAAAATCAGTTTCATTCCAGGGTTAAGAACCAAATAAGGGAGGGAAAAAATATTTATAAGATATGTATATAATAATTCTTACGGATCAGCAAGCAATATTGGAAGAGCAGTCTCTTGAATTTTGGATGGTGCATTGAAACCCATTTCATAGACTCCTTTTAAAAGATTAGGTTTCCTGAAAAAAATGTTAAAGATAAAATCACAAAACTGCATTATACAACAAGAACATAACAAACGATATAAAAAAATATAAATGGAAAAAATACTTTGCTCATAGATTAATATTCAATTTGTCTTAAATAAAACAAAATATTGACAAACAAACCAAGCAGATTTTGCACAACAGTACTCAACTCTTAATAACATTTTCATTCTCTACAATATAATTAATTCATTAATCAGAATAATTCATTAACTATGCTATTTCTTCAATAAATTTAAGACAGTATTCAACAGAATAAACAGGGAAGCATTTAATAAGGTTGGTATATCAGTAACAGTCTATTTGTAATATTTTATGCATAAGCTGACTCTGCTTGCTGTTGATCAAGGATGGGCCATCAGACATCAATAAAACAAATGCTAGTTTTAACAGGAATTATGCATATGCCTGATGCTACAAGCAAAATATGCTATCACTGCCAAAACATATATTGGAAGCAGGTAACATAGAAATAAAATAAAATAATAAAAATGAGATCAAACTATTCCAGAAAAATCACCAACTCAAACTAACAAAACGTACAGATAATAATAAATGTTTATTGATGAATAACTTATAAAAAAACAAAATATATATATACAATACTCACAAATTTAGTGCTTCAAAAGATTTAATAGAGTGCAGAGGAGAATATGGATTCTTCTGTTGTACCTCAATGTCAGCTTTAGTGGTAACTAATCTGGTCCTGGAAATTTTTGATAGTAGGGATAATTCAGCTTTTGAAATGGTGTCATCTTTTTCATCAGAATCATTAGAAGTATCTGGAATCTTTTTTTCTTCAACTTCCTGTTTCTGGATGCTCACCTTATCAAGCTAAAAATTTAAAACATATATGTACCAAACTCAGTATGATATAAATTAAGTTAAATATAACACTGAAATAATACCTCTTTAGCCAATTCATCATCCTTGTCTTTATCTTTGTCACACCATCCATCAGATACTTTCAATAAATTTACAGCCATTATAAACGAATGGCTAAATAAACCCCAAAACCTCTATGCTTAAATTCTGAAAATCAACGAAATTTCCAAAACCGCTCAAACAAGAAACCACTATCTGGTGAGGTAATTCAAAAGGTTCTAAACAAAGGAGAAGGAAAGGAGGTAGCAAAATATATGACTACTGACCCTACAAAGAAGTATGAAAAATAACATTGAGGTACGAACTGAATATAAGATGATCCCAGCTTGTTGAAAATATCAACCGATCCGAAAGGCGTACATGTTTTTCTTAATAAGTTTCAAAACTACCATAAAAGTTATAGCTCGAAGTACAAGGTTTATCCGGAAATTTTGTATGAACATGAAAAAAAAAGTGTACATCCCCCGTGGAAGGTGAATTTTTTTTGCATTTATATGAACTTTCTGGACAAACCTTGTATGGTAACACTAATTAGTAAAACATGAGACACAAAGAACTTATATATCCTATAAAAATGTTTATCGTTTCCTACATTACAATGCCAAGGATTTGAAGATGAACTTAAATGATGTCTGTACAAGGAGCAATCACAGGGAGGTGATGAGAGGTTTTATTCATTTTTGATCGACACTTATTTCGTGGCTGACCCACTGAATTCTTGCTCGGGTTATAATATGTTGGCAACTTTTAGAAAAACTCGCCGTATTAAGAAAATCTGAGGTCTCGATTCTTTCTTAATTTAGAAAACAACAAGAACCTACTCCAAATCACAAAATAATTCTCTCTATCAATAAAGACACTCAATCGCACACACTTTTTAACAGAATAGGTGCAGTGAATTCGGTTAGTTGTGAATAAAGAGAAGCTACACGATGGATTACTTGCTAAATGTATGCTAGCATGATTTACCGTCTTTTGAACATACCATTAAATAAAAAGAACTATAATAAAGAAATTGAAATAATATATTCCATAGCAAAAAATAACGGGTATAATAAAATCACTATCAATCATATTTTAAAAAAATAATTACAAAAAAAGACAATTAATGATATCTATTCGACAATCCCCGAAGATAGGCCCATCCCAAAACATTATGTTTTGATTCCATATTACGGTCCTATATCCACCAAAGTCGGAAATGAATTGAAAAAAACTAGGATTAAACCCTGCATTTAAAATAGAAAAAACCCTATCCTTATATTTCTCTTCTACTAAAGACAAAATAGACCCTTTCCAAAAAAGCGGAGTATACGAACTAAATTGTAATGATTGTGCAGCCAAATACACGGGAAAAACTGGAAGATCGCTAAATCAGAGATTAAAGGAAATTATACGTGCATATAATAATAAGACAGATAATTCCAACTTTGCAATTCATTTAAATGAAAATAATCATAAATTCATAAAAGACTCAGGAGTTAAATTAATACATCACGTTGAAAACAGTCTCAAATTAAATATATATGAAGCACTTGAAATAATAAAATCCTTCAAATCCAATCCAGATTTTTGCTTAAATAACCAAATAAATATCTCCAACAGTCCAATCTTAAATTTATTCCCATCTATAACAGAAAAAACAATTTATCACCGGCATTAATGGGAAAACTCTGACCCTTAAACCGTTTACCTAAAAACATCCTGCCTATTTCTCGTTCATTGTTAGTACAATGCGAGAAGGAACCAGTACAAACTTTTCTGTTTGATATAATCCATTTAAACCTTGGTGAGTACCAACATGTATTTGGTTTCTTGTCTTAATTAAATTAATAATTCATAAATGTTTTATAATACTGATTTATATAATTTAATATGTATAATAATACCAATTATATTTTGAATTGCTTATTTTTTTTTATTTTTTGTGTTTTTAGAACTGAGGATGAATGTATAACATTCGAAACTAGTTTTCAATAAAACAAATTTATAGAAGTGGCAAATAATTTATCAGTCCCTAATTAGATTGATCCTTCCCTACCATCATGCGGATGTCAACTGATCTAGTAATTAATAACATTGTTATTTTCTCATACAGCATATTATATTGTAAATATAAATATATATATTGTGTTTTATGATAATGAAGCTCTGTTAGAGAGGTGTACTGATCTAAGCCAAATTAATAAATTGTAATAACTCGCGATGCCCATAAGATGACAAAGCGGTATAAGTAGTCCAGAGCTTTACTGATTTAGTTAAGTTTCCCTCTCATTTTTTTCGGAGATGAAACCACTATCAGTTCAGTACATCTGCTCCCTATTTTTGCCCCCTATATGGTTGATTAATTTCTCCCTATATCCTTCCTCATCCTAACATTTCCTATGTGCAGATCTGAGGGCTAATAACTCAGTCTGTAACTCTTCTCCCCCTTCAGTCAGGTAGCTTATACCTTTCGTTAGTGGCTACCTACCTGTGATGTTTAAGGGGATTACCCTTAGCTTCAGTGATGGCAAGGGACGTTGGTTGTCCCCTCGATACTTCGATCATCCCATCTATTCATCTCTTACAGCCGTCCAGCTGCACACGTATTGTCCCAGACCTTCAGGTGAATTTCAAATCAATAACCTCAACCATGACAAGCCTATCCGGTCTTGGCGGATAAAGGAATTATTAGGTAGGAAGACAGAAGAGAAAGAAACATGTTTGTTCCATGTTTCGGAGACGGCAACATTATGATAAGGATTGGGAATATTAAGTATTTATTATTTAATTAAATATACTGGGAACGAATGCAATATTTGGAGAGAAGATAACTATGTTAGCATAACTAACGCTAATCGATTTGATGGGTAAAATCTGAAAAGAAGTGAATAATGAACATAAAAATTAAACAAAAAAGGCAGTAAAGAAAGATATAAGAAGAAAATGAAAAAAAAAATACATCTCAGTTGACGTACTCATGATAGTATAGAAGGATCAATCTAATTAGGGATTGATAAATTATTTGCCACTTCTATAATTTTGTTTTTACCGAAAACTAATTTTAAATGTTATATATTCAGAGAGAAGAACTGAAGATGAATGTATAACATTTGAAACTAGTTTTCAATAATAGCAAAATTATGGAAGTGGCAAATAGTTTATCAATCCCTAAAAATGCATCTGCTAAAGTAAAGAAAAAATAAATAAGTCGCGAAACACAGCACCGCACTTTATAGTTGGGGCCCAAAGAGTGTTTCTAATTCCGACCAGAGGGTAGATCGGCGCCGAAAGATCAGCAGGTGTCGAGATCTTGAGCCTGGTCAATGTAAATCACGAAGTGGCCGTCATCTTTTATGCAATTCATACCCCATTAACTCCTTCATCACTCATGGAGAAGTTTCTCTTTTCTTTTCTTTGCTGCATTAACTCGTCCCGCACAGATTGCCTGACGAAACGGGCAATGACAGGTGGCGGTCGGAGGTCGTCTTTTTTGGCTCTTCACTGCTCTACCAAGTCCAGGTCCTCAGTATTAATCTATACCAAGATCGGCTTCCATGCTGGCAACCAGTACCGCAGGAGTGTCCCCCGCCTGGACTGAGGTGCCACATATCTCTACCGACCTGAATAGTAGGCTCTGCTCAGCCTTATTAATTCTAATTTCTAACTCACCAACTCTAGATTTTAGTACTTTCTCTATTTTCGAAAGTCTCCCAAATAGTTCAAAACTTAGCTTGCCATATTTTTCAAGTGAAGATTTTAAGTTTTTAATTTCCTCATTGACCTGGGTGCTAAGCCAGTTTAATGCCAGGAATAGAGCATGGCAGACAGTTCTGCTGTTGAGAATTCTTAGATGGACTAGGCGTTTTTTCACATTACAGTTATGCTCACTGCTGATAATACCACACAGATTGAGCACTATTATAGTTAAATAATAAAGGTACTCACAATGTCAGTTTTGGTCAATATTGGTGAGTATCAAGGTCTCCAAATTCTAGGCTAAATCCGGGCATTCTTCGAAAATTTTAGGCGAACTGTAAATATGTAAAGCACCTGGTTACTGTAGATTTATAGTTTATTAAGCAGACCGTCAAACAAAAAAAAAAAATAACTAAAATGATATATCAACGAAAATGAAGAACAGGGACAATTCTAAATGGCTGCAATTTTGTTATGATACCATTATATTTGATATTCGAAGGCATGGACAGTGGTGTAAATAACATCAATGCAACCAATGGAATGCAGTACATGAAAGGGTATACTGGAAAGCATTTCAATCAAATGAAATAAAATTAGAAGAATTATATATTTATTTTTATTATAGTATTATTAAAATTATTTATTATTTTTATTAGAACTATTATTTATTATGGTGAGGATAAATGGGTTAAGGATAATGTTGTTTATGTTTTCTGAGGGAGAAGAGAGGGACACAATCATTTTAAGTTACACCACTGGACATGAGTGGAAGGTCTTATATGCTTACTCTGTCTTGTAACATTAACTACCCAAAATTCTTCGTTAAAAACATGGTTTCTAAGTGGATTGAATGGCCCAGGTCTTTAAAATTACACTAAAATTTTAATTTTCATTTTCTCAAAACTTCAGATTTGTAACACAGCTCCGTCATCCACTCATGTCTTTAATTAGAAATATACGTCCGGATTTTATTTATACACTAAAAAACGGAGCCTTCCTGCACACCGGCATTCGCAGCTTCCTTTATTAGAGGGTGCAAGAATCATAGTACCGGAGTGTCTTTCCATACTTCCGTCAGGCAGTGGAAATTCTTTAGTCCCCTTGAAAATTGTTTAAAGAATATGCTGTTAGACATGATTCTTGCACCCTCTAAAAAAAGGATGCTGTGCACGACGGTGTGTAGGAAGGCTCCATTTTTAAAATGGCACATAAGAGACGGCTGACATGAAATCAATAGTAACATTATGAATACCCCTGAATCCAACCGGCTCACCGAATTTTAAACCAATAGTGGTCAGAAAATAGTTGATATTTTAAAGAAATCCGAAAGTAGATAGACCTCCAATATTGAAGTAATATAGGTTCACTTAGTGGAGGTCTACTTCCAAGACAAACAATTTAAAGCAAGCCCTTCAATTATCGATTCTCATCCTGTTAAAGAGGAAGATTAGGCATTGGTAGAATTTATCACTGGAAGGACAATTGTAAAGTTCAAGACATAGAAGGCCCCAAGCATAGATGTTATTCTGCGATGTATGTTCCATGAGGACCGCAAAGCTATACTACTCTGAATACAGGTTATTCCCCAGTCTATCTCATGTCTGGCTAAGTACTGGAATCATAGAGGACGCCAAAAATTATATTTATTCCTAAGAATGGGAAGGAAAATATAGTGTTGCTAAGACCTTTTTGCCCATTAGATTAACTTCTTTCCTTTTTAAAAGCTTGGAGAATTTGGCTGGAGAACACCCAACAATAAGGTGCTACCACTCCAAATTCACTTTAATCAGCAAATTTATCTTCAGCAAAGAAGATAAACAGAGACTATGTTGCATTCCTTGGTTCAGAAATTAGCAATGTATGAAGTCTGTATTATAACTCCTTTAACATGTCTAAGGGGCATTCTATAAAACTAGGCTTGAGGCAGTTTTAATAGGTATACCCTCGTGAACTGTAAGTGAATCGTAATTTTGCTTAGAATGCAGTTTCAAGCTAGATGGAGTGGGAGATTGATGTTTGGTTTGTAAGGAGTGGAAGTGTTTGGTTTGTAGAAACCAGCCCGGTTAGCGGTAACGCTCTGTTCTGTCCTCAGTACAGCCATGACCGAGCAGTAGGTACGTTCTTTATGAAGGTACAAGTAACTAAGAATGAGGTAACAGGCCAAGAAAAAAACAATAAGACCATTTCCATATTTCCACATTTGCAAGAATTCAATGAATAAGGGAGATAGATACAACATTCCTAAGCAGTACAAGAAACCTAAACGTAGATAAAATGTTTATTATTATTATAAGTCTGGGCCTGCGCATAGTTTAGAGTACCCACGTTTTACATCGCCTCTCTGTTTTCTTCCCGTTATTACAGAAGATATTGGAGTGAATTTATTTAATTGATGACCACAAGTAACTGTAGCTGAGAAGCATCCGTAAATACCTGTATAATCCCACAGTAAGTGTAGTTTATTTACTGTATCAGTGAAGGACACTGCTCAGTGTGTTATCTGGACAGACAGCCATACTTATCCACTCCACGCCTCCACGCTCACACGTCAGTATTCTGGATGCCATTGTGGGGATAGGTTCACGTCTTCCTTACGCTCCAAGGTCAAGTTCACGCAGAGACGTCTTTTAATTTAATTTTTGCTTTCATTTGCTTTATTTATTATTTTATTTATATTTTTTTCTCTTCTATTGTTTACTATATTCACTCCTACTATGAAAAAATGAAATATTTTCATCAAGTTATGTCAAGCAAAACAACTCCTAAGAAATCGAGATCTGCAGGCTCAACGCCTCGTTCAACCCTTCCGAAGCAACAAAGGCCGCGTCGTGGTATAGCCAAACCCCACCAGTAACACCAAATTCAGCTGAGGAATCCAAACCAATGCCTGGTACATCATCACAAATCACTCACGACGAATCACTCTTCTTCACTCCTTATCCTTTTCAGGCTATACAGCCGAAAGATAACGACACAATGGAAGTTGCACCTACACCTAGGGAACCCCGGCCCCCTCCAATTTTTGTTAAAAATATAAAAAAATTTCAACTGCTTTGCGCCCAATTGAATAAAATAACGACCCCAGAGAGCTACTCCTGCTTAAGTAGAAGTAGCGACACTAAGATATCGCCAGACACAGCTGACACCCACCGAAAAATAGTTAAATATTTAACTGAAACCAAGGCGGACTTCTACAACTATCAACTCGCCAAGAGTGATCTCTTAGGGTGGTAATTAGAAACATACACCCTTCAACACCCGCCGAAGTCATTCAAGAATAACTTACGGCTCTAGGATTCAAGGTCCGCCAGGTGACTAACATCCTGAAAGATAATTCCGAGGAAAATAGCTCTACCTCTATTCTTCGTAGACCTGGAACCTACACCAGGGGTCGAAAAAATATATGAATTGAGAAGGCTTTATTATACCACCATCAAGGTTGAAAAACCCTACAACAAAAGGAGCACAGTTCAGTGTCATAACTGCCAGGCTTATGGCCACACCAAAACCTATTGCCATCGTGCACCAAGATGCTTGAAATGTGGAGAGCATCACAAAACTAAAGTATGCACCAAATCGAGGCAACCCCCAGCAGTTTGTGCCTTGTGCTCAAAAGATCATCCGGCCAACTATAAAGGATGCCAGATATATAAAAATCTGAAGAACAAATTCCAGAAACCTGGAGGCGGAGAAGAAAACACGAAGCCAAGAAGAGAACCTTACAGTCATTGATCCAACGGTGTCCTTCGCCCAATTACTCGGAGGAAGAAACCAGGAAAAGAAATGTGAGGCCTTGCCACAACAGCAAAGTCCTCAACAACCCATTCCTCAAAACTTACCAAATCCTCAACAATCCTTTCAACACCAAATTTCCCATATTCCTACACCTCCAGTTGCTACTGATCTCACCAGTATGTTGACATCCTTCCTCTTCGGTAAGTTAAATGGAACCGCTTCCGTCAGATCATAAACCATAAAATAGACCTCAGAGTCTCCCTAAAAAACCCTCAAGACCTAGATTCAGCTGAAAATTCCTATACCACCCTGATCCAACAAGCAGTTTGGTCAGCATCCCAATCTCTTTCTTCCAATAAAGACCGCAAGATTCCTTTACCGCAAGAACTCCGAGGTCTTATCCAAAGCAAAAGACGTTCTAGAACCCTCTGGCAAAGAACCAGGCATCCTGACGATCGGAAATCATATAATTATTATTCCAGGCTGGTTAAAAAGAAACTAGCAACCCATAGATCCCAATCCTACAATTCCTCCTTTCCTCATTATCTGCTACTGATGGCTCCCTCTGGAAAGTAACCAAAAAAATCCTTAAATACCACTATATTTCCCATCCCCTCCAACGTGATGATGGCTCCTGGGCTTCGTCAGATGAGAATAGAACAGAGGAATTTGCCAGATATCTATCCAATATATTCATTCCCCATCCTGAACACCACCCCACCCATACAGCTGAAGTAAAAGAATTCCTATTCTCACCGATTCCACTCTCTCCACCTCCTAAAGCTGTTAATCCCTCTGAGGTTAAATTCCTTATAAATAGATTAAAATCCTGAAAATCCCCTGGTCAAGATCTCCTCACATCCCAAATCCTGCGACAGCTTCCAAAAAAGCAATTATTATCCTAACCTACCTATACAACTGCATCCTTCGCAAAACCCACTTTCCCCTAATATGGAAACGCTCTACAATCATCCTTTTTCTTAAACCAGGCAAACCTGTCAATAATACCTCATCTTATGGACCAATAAGCCTACTTCCAATCCTTTCAAAAGTATTTGAAAAAATACTTCTCAAACGCATCCTACCCTTCCTTGAATCCCAAATAATCCCTTCACACCAGTTCGGATTCCGCCCTAGACATTCCATGGTCCAACAAGGTCTTCGCGCTGTGGACCATATATCCTTTGCACTTGAAAGTAAGCAATATTGCACTAGTGCCTTTCTGGACTTAGCACAAGCTTTCGACCGGGATGGCTTGCTTTTCAAGCTTAAAAACCATCTATCCCAATCCTTATACTTAATCCTCCGATCCTATCTTTCTAACCGAACCTTTAGAGTTCGCTGTGGCACTGAATATTCCGATTTTTATCCAATCAAAGCCGGAGTTCCACAAGGTAGTGTCTTAGATCCTATCCTCTATATCCTATACACCGCGGACATTTCCACAAACCATGATACCTTTTTAACAACATTTGCTGATGATACAACCATCCTATCTTCTCATCCAGACCCTGAAATAGCATCCTTTAATCTCCAAAAACACCTCTCCTCGATTGAACAATGGTGCAACCATTGGCGCATCAAAGTCAACAAATCCAAATGTAAAAATGTCACCTTCACACTCCGTCGCAGACCCCTGTCCTCCAGTCCATTTCAATTCCATTCCACTTCCCACCTCCGACACAGTCCGGTATCTTGGTTTTCTTCTAGACAAAAGACTGACATGGAACCCACATACCAGGCTTAAAAGACAAAAACTCAACCGAGTGAGACTATTGAACAGAACATCACATCTTTCAATAGACAACAAACTATTAATCTACAAGACCATACTAAAACCTATTTGGATCTACGGACTTGAACTGTGGGGGACAGCAAAATCCCCCATAATAACCCATTTCGAACATCAAACGTATCCAATCCTTCCAGTCCAAAATCCTTCGAACAATAGTCAACGCTCCTTATTGTTTCAAACAAGACCTTACATCATGACCTAAACATCCCATTTGTACTTGACCTTATTCCATCCAAATTTTCAAACTTTCACCAGCCCTAATACTCATTGCCCTTGAGTGTGGCAGCTTGTATTATGTTCAATAAATAAAATTAAAAAAATTATTATAAAGATCTTTCATAGTAGAGTTTCTACTATGAACATTGTAACTGGAATGAATTAAACATTATAACTCATTAGAGAAGATAGTGGAAAAATATAAAGGGTTTTAGAGTAATCATTCCAAAGCTTTTAAGATAAATAAGTTTTTAATCTTTAATAATTTTAACTTATTTTTTTCTTCCCCTACCTTTTATTAAGTAGCAAAATCCAAAATAATGTACCTCTATCCTCTCCATAGCTAGTTTTATTTTTAGAATGTTGCAAAATAAGTATAAATTCTCTCCTCCTTACCTCTTGCCCATATGCCCAACATGGGGCGATTCCTAACAGGCTTTTTCTAGCATCATCTAATTAGGACAAGAACTAATTCATTTACCTGCTGCACTTAAAAGAAAATATTCATTATAACAGAAACTAAAACTTATAATAATGAAAGGACAGAGTTTTGAAAACATTTAAGCAAAATTAATTTTTTAAGCACTGTATTAATCATTTCACCTGTGCAATTATAACAAATATTGCTATAATTTTTATATTAAAATATAAATTGAAAAAAAAATAAATAAATAAGGACATGAGAGAAAGATCATGAAACAAAACAAGACTCTTGTTAGATCAAATAATTTGTAATTTAACATGGAACTGAATCCATAATCGATCTTATATATTTCTCTCTATTTATAATCATATATTTATATATATATATATTTATATATATGTTTAATACTATAGTTTGAATATATATTGGAGAAAGACACTTGGAAGAATGGAGACCTAATTTATTTATAAATATAGTATATAGCGAATTGATGCTAATATTTGAATATAATCAAAAGGCTTACAATCCAGTTCATCCTTAAATAGTAAAATCACAAAGAATTAAAGCATTGCAATTTATAAAAAAAGTATTCAAAACTTTCTGCTACAAAAAAGCAATGCATTTAATTCGAACAAATGAATGTGAAATTTAGACAGATCACAAACTTCATATGAAAATAATGCACATCATTGGCATAAGCTATATTTAATGATAAGTATTTTTAAGAGCCAAATGTATAATAGACAACTATTTGTGCACATATCCTTGCAGACAATAAATACTTTTGACATAATTTTCACTTATAATAAATTTATACAAAAACTATAATAACAAAATCAGAATATGGCAATACATAATTTTAAGTCTTTCAGACTAAAATAAAATTTCTTTACAATAAATAATTTATAACAAATAACATGGAGTGCTTTCATTTATAACAAATTAAATGCAATGCTAATATACATAAACAAAAAATTCGGAATTTATATGAGATACAACCAATTATTAGTTTCAATAATAATTTAGCAACCCATTTGATTATAAGCGCACAACAAGATATTTAATTTTAGACTTCAGTCTGCCATCTCCTATGCCCAGATTTCTTCCATCCTTATGTCAGGCTATAAATCTGAAAAAATAATTAAAAGAATGAGTTAATCTAAACATAAATTGTACTGTAATTACTATGCAATGAATCAATAATTTATACTCGTATGAGAAATTTTATTTGTATTGTATTGTAGAAAATGTATTTGTATGAAAAAAGCATTTTTAGTACAAGTATATATTTCAGACTTCTAGGGAAATTAGTTCGATTGACAAGAGCTTGTGTAAATAGTTCCAAATGCAGAGTGCTAGTTCAAGGAGAAATGACGGAAGCCTACTATGTGAAGTCAGGACTTCGACTGGAGATTGTCTTTAACCTATACTATTCAACCTGGCATGGAGAAGGTAATGGAGGAATGCTGCAGAGTACAGGGTGATTTGAATGATGCACAAATACCTCGGATATGCAGAGGACATAACGCTCCTGGGAAGTAAAGCTGAAGACATCCAGGCACTGCCTTCTCACTGATGGCAGCAATGGAAGATATAGACTTACAAATAAATCAAAATTAAACAAAATATATGTGATTGTAAGCCGAACTAAACATCAAGAAGAAATCATAAGTGCAGGAAGTCAAGGCTTCCTGAAAATACAGTTTTAAATACCTTGGAAGCAGAGTAACCTCCATTAATGACCAGCTCAGTGATCAGAGAATCCTCAGCGCGAAAAAAAGCCTTCTTTTCGCAGTAGCCCATATCCTAAGATCAAAGATCTCACAAAAATTGAAACTAGGAATATATAATACCATCATAAAACCTATAGTAATGCTTGGCAGTGAGACATGATCTCTTATGGGCAGCCTTGAGAAAAAGATAGAAAAATTTGAATGTAAAGTTCTCAGGGTGAGAGTGCGCCCAAAGTGAAAAAATATTAAAAAATATTTGTCAATTTTTTCAAAGAGGAACAAGGCTGATTTCTGGAATACTCATTAAAATACCTGATGTGGACAACACATGACTTCCTTGTACGCCTATTAAACTATAAATCGGTGGTTCAAAAAGTGATCCTGAATTTGGATACTAGTTTCCGAAGATTGCAGTATCTCAAAAACGACACTCGGCGTCGCGACATCCATCTATTGACACACACACAAATGCGGAAGAAAACCAATATTTTATACTCAATTTTAACACTTAAACAAGTAATAAAAATATTTAATTGGATTGGAAACCAAATTGCTTTTGTAACCTTTAATACAGAAACACATGATTTATGTATTTAATTTAAATATAATTTTTGATGAAAGTCTAATATGACCTTCAAGTAAAGTACCGCTTCCAGTTTTCCAATTTAGACCAAAATCTAGTATGTTATTTAAATCAATATATAAGTTATAAATACTAAATTTGAGAAGTTTTCTGTAGTATTTTAATATAATTTTTGATGGAAATCAATTATGACCTTCAAGTAAAGTATCACTTCCAATAATCATACAATGACCAAAATGGGAGGTTCACAACTAGATTATATAACAATCCTAAATACAAAATTTCAACTTTCTACACCTAACCGTTTTTGAGTTATGCGAGATACGTACGAACGTAAGTACAGACATCACGACGAAACTTGTCAAAATGGATTCAGAGATGGTCAAAATGGATATCTCCGTTGAAAACTAAAAATTTTCACGATTACAATACTTCCTTTACTGCGTACAAGGAAGTAACAAAGCAATCTAAGCCTTTTCCCAAAAGAATTGTGACTTGCGATGAGACATGGATTGTCAATCAGCATTGGTGAATGTTGATAAAAAGCCTGGACACATTCCAAAACCAAATTTACACCCAAAAAAACTATGATTACAATCATTCACTACTCCTTTTTGTCTAGACGACGAGAACTCTCCCATTAGATATCAATGCTTATTCTAATCCCTAATACATTCGAGGTGTAAGCGATATTAGGGAAACAATATAATGTTACCAAAAAAGTTTATTTAACACACACATTTGGTGAAGCTACATAGTGTGTAATGACTATGTTGAAGTTAAAGTTTATACTTAATAAGTAGGTAATTAGCTTACTCCACTGGAAAACATCTCTTCAATTTAGCTGTTAGGCAATTAGATTCAGCTATACCATTTTCTATGTGTAGTATTATACTTAATACGTGTAGAATATTATTATGTGTAGAATATTATATATACTTAACAGGACATGGAAAACAATATACTTATATAATTTCCCACTCATTAAAAGTTTTTGTAAACAGACTCAAATTGATATAAAGTTACCATGACAACGGCACGTAAGCAAGATGGGATAGGGCCCGTACGGAATTATACCTGCATTATCTCGAAAACGATAATGCGAAAACGATTTTAGGGCTTTAAAAGGCTGGACCAATATGTTCCAAAGGAACGTATATGATCTTGATGCCCGCGTCAAAATCTTTAAAACCCAACTCATCCCGTCTCGATCCGCAGACTCTCAGTCCTCAAAGCTTTGAAACCTCCCAGTTTTTTTATCACTTTTATTTAAGCCCTAGTAAGAATTTAAGAAACAAAATTGGAATTTGTCACATCTCCATGAAATTCCCTTCCTTTTGATACCTCACTTATCAAAATCCATCGCTCCTGAGAGCCGGAAAAGGGACCTATACTACCATAATGATGTATAGTAGTGATGATAAACCATTAACTCTATACCCTACTGCAGATTTGTCTCCAAACATATTTTCACCTTTTAAGGAATTTTTAGATAACTTAATTCATGGGAAATTTTTTTTAAATGATTGACAGGTAAAAACAAATTTTAAGGCTTCATATCTTCTGGAATTAAAAAATTGGCCATTTGGAAAAAGTGTATAGAAAAAGAGCTACTTTTAATAATTTGTTTTTTAATTTCATAAAGTTATTTAATCAAGTAACCTTTAGTGTGAAAATGGACATTTCATGACAAACAACCCAATACCAATGGGAAGTAAAAATAAGAACACTAAAAAAAAATAAAAAATAAGAACACTGTTTTCAAAAACATTAAAAATCCATACAATGAAAACATTTAAATTACAGTACTTACTATCCAACGTTTGTCTTATTGTAGAAAATCCTGGAGGGGGATTTGTTGTGTATAAATCACAATGTTGTGCAGATGTAACTATAGCTGGATCCAATAATGGCCAATCCCAAGCTGTAAATTCATTATAAAAATTAACAAATTGCTTGTTTATAATTCATAGAAAAAGTTCTTATGTCGAAGTAACATGTACAACATAACCAGATTAATACATTAACCAGATTAAATTTTATTTAACACATATTAAAATGGTTTATATTACCACAGAGATGGTTAACATTTAAATAAATTATATTTTCATAAAAAATAAAAACCCCATCAACGGAATTAAGATATTTTGAATTCAAAGCACTAGTATTAAATATGTTAAATCTGTACGTTTGAGGGTATCTAACAATCTTTTGAGCGAACTGCATGGCATATTTTTAAGTTTGATGGCTCAAATCACTGAGTGAATTCCCATGAATGTTTTAAAACATCAAGAGCTCAAAATTCTGAAAAAATATTTCATTGCATTCTAAGTATTATTGGCTTTGTGTTGATGTTTCTTATTATATCATTTGTAAGTTCATGATTATATGGTAATAAATTATAAATAGCCAATGTTAAAATAAAATTTAATTTAGTATAAAATAAAAACCACGACTACGGAAATAACTTTTACATCTTACAACCCTATTCGTCTTAAGGGTCAGAATGTACTTGCATATCTACTTAAGCACATAGGTGGATTGTTAGTGAAGCTCCAAGGAATATTAAACTTTGATGTACTAGTCGGATGCCTTCCACTACACATGGCTCCTTGGCAAGTACATTCCGTCCTATAAATCTGTGCATACCAAAATACAGAAAACTACTTGCATCTCAGCATGCAAACAAACTGAAAGTAAATTAATGTAAGATATAATGTAATGTAATTACCCAGAAAACTAATTAATAATTATGACATATTAAGCTACCTAAAAAGTTAGCTGTCTTAAGCTAATTCCAATAATAACTAGTTAATAAATAACAAAATTTAGCAATAATTAAAACCTTGCCTGGGGGCTGAGATGTGTGTTGTGGAAAGGCAACTGTCGGGTGAAGAAATGGTAATATTTTACTTCCTAGAACAAGAAATTACACAAAATAATTTGAGTTAATTCATTTATTAATTTATAATTTGTTTTATGTCCATAATAAATATAATTTAATAAAAGACTTAAATTCTTTCTAAAAGATATTCATGGATATGCTGAACAAAAATTATTTACATTTATAATATCAAGATAGAAGTGAGGTAGCCCAATGAGTAATATATCGATGGCTGAGAAGTGAAACCTTGTAACTGTACATGCACCAAAATAATCTACCTCTGAGAAATCGCAACATTATTTATTATAGTGCCTATAATATCACACTGAAAATATTATTGCATTTTGATATGCCTCCTTAGGATCATGAAAAATACCCAAAAATGTGGATGATTTTTAGATGAATTACGTTATAAAACAGTTTTTGTCCCTATTATAGTCGTTTTGCAGATATGTGGAATCACTTCTTAACCATTAATATAAAATGTACATGCAAGTGAGATAGCTTAAGTTCCTTCCTATGTTGAATGAGTCAGATTCTTTTCTATAGAAAATTAATAGGCTAGGTTAGGGTTAGAACCTTAAATTTGACATAGCATCAAACATCCTGGTTTCACTCAACCTAGAAGAGTACTTAACAATAGACAGAGGATAAATCCGGCAGATGGAGACATACTTATATGAACACACTGTCTGCACACCCTTAACAGTCCCTACTCTGAATAAGGCACATTATGGGCTGTAATTTTCAAATTTATCCCCGTCTTGACAGAATCCTATGAGGAGCTAAGTAATATAGATATGTATATACATTTCACTTTCCAAATCTTGAAAGCATTCTAAGAAAATGATTGAGGAGTTAAGTCACATTATATAACTCTACCTTCTGATTTAAATACAAATAGCTTACTTAATTATAATCGGCGAAGAAAATATTTTGAAAAACATAGAAGCAATAGGTAAAAAACTTAAGGAAGGATCTTTTATTATTGGAATAATATTCAAATTACGAAGTAGTACACACGATTGAAGGAATATAAATTAAATCAAAATATTAATAAAAAATCCAAGATATTGAACAAGGTTTGAAGTTATGCAGGAGAAGGCTTTACCCCCTTCTTATCATATTTACCTGTACGTGGAATACCAAGGCCAAATGCATTCATGTGGTTGGGTGTCGATGTGAAACCTGGGGGTGGTGGTCGGGAATGAGGCACTGTTGTTCCAATTCGCAAGCCTTCCAGCAGTTTTGTACAATTGTTCAACCTAAACAAATAAAACTATATTTACGAATAGTTTTAATATTGAAGAATATTGACCAAACTACAGAAAAATCCAGAATTACCAGCAGACCTATTAATATTTTTTCAAAACTATTTGAAAAAGTAATAAAGCATCGCCTTACCCAACACATTATAGCCAACAATTTATTAAGAAATGAAGAATTCGGATTCTGACATTACCGCTCAACCACCAATGAGATTTTGTTGTACATTATATATATTGACATAGTAAAAGCAACTTGACAAATTTCAATTTTGTCAACTTTCAGAGAAAAGAAGAACTATAAATTCAAAAAACAAAATAACAATGGATTACCATCTTGTGGCAGATATTTGGGTGGAGGACACCTAAAAAAAGTTCAGTTGAATGTTAAAAGATTGTGTGGATCTTGAGTGAATGCCGATGGCCTTATGTTAAACAGTTTTCTTGGTTGCAATAAATAATTAAGTTATCCAGTTAAGAATTTTCAAGCTCTAGGATAACTTATACTCATAAGAATATGGATATATAGAAAAATGTAAACATCATCACAAGAAAACATCGGACAGAAGCGTGAGTTGACTTAGAAGCACGTTGAAGTAAAAAACATTGATATCTAAATATTTGTAATATATTTTTGTTTGTATTTTGATGTATACACATAAGTTGTAAAGGTCTGACATATCTTAAAAATAAATCAGTCCTTTTTTAATTTTAGAACAGTTAAATTAATGCTTATTTAAAAAAAAAAATTAATTTATAATATGCTATAACTTGTATTGTGTTGTTAAATAAATTTTGTTTGTAAAATTTTATTCAATAATTATTCACCTAATGAAGCCAAAATTATCATTAACTCATTCAATTTTTTTTTCTAAATTAATTATCTTTACAATTTTTTATTTATGTTAGTTAGCATAGAACGGAATTTTGTTAAATTAGTATAGTCTGATAGTTTAGCAAGAAATTTTGAATAAAATGGTTTGTCTCGATTTCTCTGAAAATTGAGGTATGTTAAGTTACTTAAACAGTGACAATATACGAATTGAATAAAGTTTTTTGAATTACCTATTGTTGTGATGCATTCGAAGCTTTGGTTGATACCCATGCTGTTCTTCTTTTTCTATCATTTCTGCTAATGCTTTTTGTGTTTCATGAAACGGATCAAACCCGAGATCATCATCCCTACTACAGTGCTAGAAAATTAAAATGAAATAAATGAATAAGAATTTGAAGAAAATAACAAAATTATGTTATTTAAAAAGTATGGATGTGCTGAGAGTTGTGCAAGAACATTTGTACTAAAGTTTTACAACTAATTGCTTTAAAATTAAACTTCTCAACATGATCAAAAGTATTCCATATTATATCAATATCATGTCCTCTATTTCTACTACCTACCATATATTTTGTTTTTTTCCTCTATTCCAGAACCTAATTCTTAACCAGCTTCCATCAATTTAATTATTTCTGATTCTTTATGCAACACAGTACAAAATCATCAGTGCAGCCAAAGATATTTTATCCCACAAATTTCAATCTTGTCCGGTATGGAATCAAATGATGCATTGTAGAGCTAAATTAAATAAAAATAATGAAAGAACGTTGTCATGTTTTAGACATGAACGGAAATGCAACTTCTCAGAATAAAGATTATCGATTCAGATTCTATTGAATAGTTTGGGTATGCTCACTGAAGTAGTTATTTTCAATCAACTCTTAAATTTTATACAGGTTCGATGAATAAAAAAGGAATGCATTTAGATGTCTTAGCTAAATTAATCTGTATAAAAGAAAATTGAGTGATGGTGTGGAGAGGCTCAATAGTTTGGGTACATAATAATAATAAAAGGCTTAGTGAACCCGAAGGTTTGATGCTGATACCACCAATCGCTGCCTACAAACCTCGGTCCACCGACTACCGCCCAAACCCACATTGGGTACATACCAAATGTAAATCATAACATTAGATAATGTAAAATAATGTAATGTAATGTAACAATAGAAATGAGCTTAAATGTGAAGTAAGATTCTATTACATTATTCTCATTGCAAGGACTACTGGCCAGTGCTGCAGGGTATTTTTCCCTGATTGTGGTTAAATTTTTGCCTCAGAGGATAAATCTTAAGTATTGGGAAAAATCAGCTATTTCGGGTAAAATGGCTTTAATATGATGTCTGTAGAGTGCTAATGTAGTTTTTAGACTCTGTAGATTTATGCTAATGTAATTATACCAATTGATTAATCATTATATCAATACAGTGTCATCTACTTACATAAAAAATAAAGAGAAATATCTAATGACATCAGATCAGTTTACCCCTCAATGAGTGGGGTTCAATTGAATTTATTCAACTTGCTAATGAGTGGGCTCAAATTGAACCTATTCACCTTGCTATCTCAGAGGCTCTACCTGAGGAGATTGAAATAATCTCAGAGCCTCTACCCAAGGAGATTGAAATAATCTCAGAGCCTCTACCCAAGGAGATTGAAATAAACTCTATGCCTAAGGTATTGACCTTGAATTAGAAATAAGTGGCACACCACACCATTTATTAAAATCATGTATATGTATTTATATAATCATATGGTACAGCCTTGCACGAGGCAGTCAGCTCAGGTCTAGGTGACAGGAGAAGAGAAGATACTCCATAGAAAAAAGAAAATGACTTGGGGAAATAAAAAACTAAAGGATACTGAAAGCCTAAAAAATGCAAATGAATCCAGACTTTTCTTCTAAAGAGTTAATGAGGAAAGAAATCCAAAAGACACCTCCTGCAAGGATGAGAATGGAACACTACTTGTTCAGAAGGATCAAGTCCTGCGACGATGGGTGAGACATTTTAGGCAACTGCTCACTGATGAACAGGCTATTACTTCAGTCACACCTTGCAGAAGTGATGACATTGAGCCACCTCACCAAGATGAGGTTGAGCATGCTCTTCACAAGTTAAAAAATAACGAGACCCCTGGCGTTCAAGCAGAACTACTAATGTATGGGGGTGATGAACTGGAAAAACTGTTGTACGAGCTTATACTCGATACATGGAACGAAGAAACGATGCCGCAGGATTGGGACACCATGTGATAATGTATCTTATGCGTAACAAGGGAGACTAAAAGGATGTACTAACAGGGGAACTGTGCAGCTCTATTATAATGTTCTAACTAAGAGAAATTAGTGCCATTCGCCAAGAGAGAATTTGGAAACTATCAGTCAGGATTTCGAAGAGGGCGCTCAACCACTGATCAGATCTTTACTTTACGGATGAACTTATTATACACTACACAATACTGAGTTCACTGTAATTGTTTAAAAAACACACTACACAATACTGAGTTCACTGTAATTGTTTAAAAAACAAACTATTTCTTGAATAAATCGCAGGCAGCATTACCGAATAACTAGAGGCCGGCTGATAACCGTTCAATGTGTACTTAACTTAACTTATGTTATTCTGCTTTTTTTATCTGTAAATTTGAAAATGAATATTTTCATTAATTAGAAAAAAATGAAGCATTCACTAGCAATTACTGCCAAATAATGAGATTGCATTTAAAAAATAAAGATCTCCTGAAAATGTGTATTAGTTAAACCTTTGGCAGACATTCAGTAGCAGACTTATACACAGGCAGAGTAGATCCTTGCCAGGGGCGGCAATTATTGGGGGGTGGCAAAATTTGAGTGAAATTGTATTTTTTGATTCAAACAAATTTGTAAGTATAAAAAACAGCTCAATTAAACAAACATAAACATAAAAATTAGCTTAACTTAGTTTTTATTAGCCAATAACTGTTTTTGGAGATAGGAGCGGCATTAGCTGCCAGTTATATCTGTCATGCCTGTGGGCGGCATTACAATTCAATATTTCTTGGGGAAAATATCTGATGTGAACAACACATGACTTCCTTGTAAGCCCATTAAACTATAAACCAATGGCTCAAAAAGTGATCCTGAATTTGATTACTAGTTTCCGAAGATCGCAGTATCTCAAAAACAACACTCGGCGTCGCGATATCCATCTATTGACACACACACACACAAATAGGGAGGAAAACCAGTATTTTACACTAAATGTTAACACTTAAAACAAGTAATAAAAATGTTTAATTGGATTGGAAACCAAATTGGGTTTGTAACCTTTATAACCGAAACATATGATTTATGTATTTAATTTAAACATAATTTTTGATGTAAGCTTATTATAACCTTCAAGTAAAGTACCCTTTTCGGCTCACCAATTTGAACCAAAATAAAATAAATACATTCATATCGATATAAAAGACCTATTTACCAAATTTGAGATATTTTACATTATATTTTAACATAATTTTTGGTGAAAGTTTAATATGACCTTCAAGTAAAGTACCGCTTCCAATTTAGTTTGGAATTTAGTTTACAGGTTTTCCAATTTAGACCAAAATTTAGTATGTTATTTAAATCAATATATAGGTTATAAATACCAAATTTGAGAAGTTTTGCAAAGTATTTTAATATAATTATCGATGGAAATCAAGCAGTGACCAAAAAGGGAGGTTCACAACTATATTTTACAACAATCCTAAATACAAAATTGTAACTTTCTACAGCTAACCGTTTTTTAGTTATGCGAAATACGAACGTACGTACAGACGCCATGACGAAACTAGTCAAAATGGATTCAGGGATGGTCAAAATGGATATTTCCGTCGAAATCTGAAATTCGAAAATTTTCGCGACTACAATACTTCCTTTACTTTGTACAAGGAAGTAAAAATAAAGAGATTTTTGGATCAATTCCTAAATACAAGATTTAGAAGAATTTTTCTGATCGAAATAATTACGTATAATTAGCTATAAACTAATTACGTATATAAGCTATAAAATCTGTAACTTTAAAGTCACAGATAAACAGAAAAATCATTAATAAATAAAACAATGAAATCAATTAAGAGATTTTATCGCATCAAAATATAAGTTTTATTGATGGATTTCAACCATCCATTTTGACTAGTTTCATTGTGTCATCTGTACATTCGTATCTCGCATAACTAAAAAATGGTTAGCTGTAGAAAGTTGTAATTTTTTAGGATTGCTGTAAAATCTAGTTGTGAACTTCCCTTTTTGGTCACTGCTTGATTACCAGAAGTGGTATTTTACTTGAAGGTCATAACTGATTTCCATCAAAAATTATATTAAAATACTATACAATATATACCAATCCAATTAAACATTTTTATTATTCGTTTTAAGTGTTAAAATTGAGTGTAAAATACTGGTTTTCCTCTCCATTTGTGTGTGTGTGTGTGTGTCAACAGATGGATGTCGCAACGCCGAGTGTCGTTTTTGAGATACTGCAATCTTCGGAAACTAGTAACCAAATTCAGGATCACTTTTTGAGCCACCGATTTATAGTTTAACAGGCGTACAAGGAAGTCATGTGTTGTCCACATCAGATATTTTTGTTTTTAAGGGAATTAATAAACTTTAAAAATACAGATATTTATAGTCTGGATTGTCAGTTTTTAATTAGTTTGTGCAGCTATTGTTTACTGCAATCTGTGAATTGAATTTAGAGAATTCATGTTTTTCTTATGGATAATTATATGTTTCATGGTCCCACATAGGAATATCAAGGGATTTGTTTTGCCAGATAGAATCACCAAAAACATAGTTTATCCAAGAACATTCCAATGAATTTAAATTGGATACAACAGTGATTGCAATTTATGTGATCCAGAACATAAAAATAATGATGTGTATGTAAATATCTAGTTTTAAATAAATACGATAATTGATATCAAACTTTCTATTTAATATTTAATCTATATATCAAATCTAATGATTTAATCTTTATTATTTTTATAATATTAAGTATTTTATAATTAGTGAGAAAAGCCTTACATGGTCTTCATTGTGGCTTTTACTAGTATATCCATTGAATGTATGTTGCCAATTTTCAGATGAGCTCGGATTCGATAATGCATCAGATGTTTGAGTTGTTAAACCATTTATATGCCAATTGGTAACTAAAACAGAATTAAAATAACATTTAAATTAAAAAATAATGAACTTAAAATAAAAGAAGTGGGACTTGTTATTACAAAATCAATCGGTTATGCCAGATTTATGAGATCATTATCATCCAAACCCATAAGTAATGGGCCTGATATCCTGATGTATTTCAAGTTGGATAGAAAGGGCAGATTATCAACCTAGATATTATAGCCAAGTAGAAAAGGTTATTCTACGAGTGTGCCACAAATTTTCATTACAATAATTTTCTTTCCCACACATAATCTTTTAAGTTTGTTAATTTGTATTTTCTTTTTTTTTATTCTCAACCCATGTTTGCTCTAGTTATTGAGATAGACCTTTATTTTAAACTTCTTGATTCCACTTTCTAGGATTATTAACAGAGACCAGGTCTCAAAGTCATCAAAGCCAGCTTATTGATAGCATTTAATCTATAATGTAGCCTCTATATCGTACTAGAAGCAACGAAAGAAATAACACAGATCTCTCCCCCTACTTAGAAAACCACATCTCCTCACTCCCTCTACCACCCACCTCTTACTTGACACGCCCCACTCCAGTGTTAACTGCTGTTTAATTCACTGTTTTAATTGCTTTTATAGTTATATTGTTAGTTACATCTACATTATATATTATAAAATATTAAGAATAATAAAAATGACTTAAATTACTTAGTATTTTTATTCATTAATTAGCCTTATAAGTTCAAGGTGGAAACTAATAAATTTGCTGAAATGTTGCCAGATGTTTTGTTGATTTATTTGTTTGACACAGTAAGCATAAACAGCCATAATTTGGATGAGCACATTTTTTAAGATTTTAAATTAGCTGATATTCATTGCATTAACAATTCAACCAATAATGAATATACAGTGAAAACCCCATATAATATATCTGAGTTTAACCTCTTTTTAACCGACTTCAAAAAAAGGAGATTATCAGTTTGACATTATGTTCTGTGTATGCCCAGGCATAACTTCGCCAGCCTTGAACCAATTTCCATGATTATTTTTTTTAATCCGATGAAAACTCTGTTTTTATGTATGTGTGCACTCTCTTAACTTCGTCGTTCTTAAACCACTTTCAATGATTATTTTTTTAATCAAAAGGTACAGCATGGTGGTGGTTCTTAATACATTTGATCTGGATCAGATGAAGACTTTTATAATTAAGGATTGATAAATTATTTGCCACTTCTATAAATTTGTTTTATTGAAAATTAGTTTCGAATGTTATACATTCATCCTCAGTTCAAGGTTTAAATGGATTATATATACATTTAAACCTTGAACTGAGGGTGTAGTATAACATTCGAAACTAGTTTTCAATAAAACAAATTTATAGAAGTGGCAAATAATTTATCAATCCCTAATTAGATTGATCCTTCTATACCATCATGCGGATGTCAACTGAAAACTTTCATAGATAGAATATTTCTTACTACGAGCAATTAATATTTGACTACACATGATCATGAACTTACATAGGATTAAATAGCAACAAAAAGTCGAGAATACTTAAAACATTATAAAATATTTTTTCAATATTGTTCGAGATGGAGAGGCGAACTCTCAATGATTAATCACTCGAGATAATTACAACAGTTTAGTTTACAGAAACCTTTCTAAATCTATTTCTTTTCTTTTCAAATAAATAAAACAGTCATTTTCCTAACGGTGGGTCACACAATGGGTAATTATCAAACATAGGCAGGTACTTTAAAAAAAAAAAGTGAATCCAATAGTAGGTCAGTTAATCTGGGACTCTGGTTGGAAAGCTGAAAATGGTTTTAATCTGTTTATTAGACGCCAGGTAATAGTTTTCATTACTATTCATTCTAAGTGGTGAACTCGAACCTCGAATTTTTTCTGGAAGTATAAAAAAAAGCAAAATTTTTTTGTTTTATTGGCTAATACTTCGAAAACCATATATTATTACTAAATTAAATAAGAGTAAATTACCTGCAATTTTGATTCTAACGATTTTTTGGTTTGGCTGCTCTGTTTTTAAGTGAGCATAATTCAAAATAACGAGGCGTAATGTTGAAATTAATTTTTTGTGGTTTCTTTGTTATATTTCCAAGAAACATTAGAGGTAAAAAAGTTCAAATTCGTAATCAGTACCCTAAAAAAATAAATGAACAAATTTTCAGAACTTCTCCAAACTTTCCACAGTGACCCTTTGCTAAAAGGTTAATTTCGACATTCTGCCTCACAATGTCAAATTGCACTCAATTAAAAACAGAGCAATGAAACAAAAAAAATCCTCAGAATCTAAATTTTATGTAATTTATTTTTATTTAATTTAGTATGAACAAATATTTGCTTTTATTTGAATAATACATGTTTTACAAGGTATAAGCAAAATAAATCAATTTAAAAAAAAAATATTTCCAGGGAAAATTCAAGGTAACTAAGTTGAAATTCGTATTAAATACCGTTAAAAACATAAATATCAAATTTTCAGAACTTCTCCAAAACTTTCCTCCGAGAAGTCTTCCTCAAAGATTAATTGAGATATTTTGCCTTATAATTTCGACTCGCGTTCTCTTCAAAACAAAAAAATCTTAAGAATCAAAATTGCAGATAATTTACTCTTCTTTAATATGGTTCAAAATTAATAGTAGAATTTGCTTGAATAATGCATGGTTTCCAGGTATGAGCTAAAAAAAAAAAAAAAAAAAAATATTTTTTTATATGGAAAATTCGAGATAACAAAGTTAAAATTCATAATCAGTACCCTGCAAAACACAAATGAACAAATTTTCCTCCAAGATCCTTTTCTGGTCTCAACTGGGGTCCTGATGTTTTTCAATTTTCAATTTTGATTCTTCTGTCAAACCAAATCCAAAGTTTGAGGTACTCATTTTACTTAAAATTTAATGTTCTTTAATTTATAATAGAATAAAATATTCCCTACAGTGCGCTGTTTAAATGTTATAGGCCAAAAACTTAAAAAAGTCCAAAAATTTGGGAGTTTCCCCCGCCTTGACTCACCACTTAGAACGGAGAAAACTTAGGAAAACTATTACCTGACGTCTAAAAACAGATTAAAACCACTTCCAACCGCAGTGCCCAAAAGATCTAGATTAACAGTCTGTTGTAATTATATTTTCCTATAAGATGCTAGAAAATTTTAGACGAATATGACTCAATGCAATGAAAGCTACTTGTTGCCTTAATATAATAAAGAAAACTGAGACTGGTTATAGTGGTAATTCATTTTATGAAATAATTTAAAAAAAAAATAGTCTACCCATAACAAGAGACAAAAGTTAATAAACATAGAAAAATTATTAACAGTGCAATATTGAATGAGATGAGTTGACTATTCTTGCAAAAAGGTAAACATTTTAAAATTTTTGTAACAAAAAAAAATGCAAATGTAGTGACCTAATTAATAGTACAGTATTGACAGAATTAAATAGTAAAAGTTTATTTATTTATTACATGCTGAAAATTCTTAAATGGGTACGATTCCAATAATGGCGGTTATCTTCCCTCCTCCTCCCCCAACACGATTCTTTCTCCTTGTCTCTTTACACAAAACCCTAAATTCAATGGTAAGTTCCTAATAATTGGTTTTAAGACTTTCTAATGTCATAAGAAGGTTTAGTTTTTAGTGCAATTTTGGTACAATACAAAAACGTATTTGAAAAAATTATTTGGAGTTAGAGCCTTTTGGCTTATGACGGAAGAAATTTGTCAACATTTTGAAAAACACAAATGACCATGGTTTTATTATAGGAATTGTTACTTGTGATGAAAAGTGTAGTAACTTGGATATTGGAGTAACTCTTATAATGATCAGTAACCAAGAATGCATGATGTGACCCAGGAGTAGAAAAACATAAATAAATTTTTTTTTAACAAGATAACAACCGATCATATACTTCAGTTACACGAAACAAAAAAAGTTTCAGAACTGGAAGGGATTGAGCTTCTTCCTCACCTTGCTTCCAATCGGGAACTAACAACTTCCGACTATTATAATAATAATAATACTTCATTGATTTAAAAAAAATTACAGTTATAAGTAGAAAAAAAAAATGAACAAGTGTTTTACAGCAATGGAAATATTCCGTCTGCTGAAGGTCTAGGTTACTAGTTACAAAAATATAAAATAAAATAACAGTCTTGCTGTTAGAAAGGATAGAAAAATACAATATTTAGTGATTAAATACATAAAAATCAAAGGAAATGACAAAAATAAGAGGTGATAAGAAAATAATGTGCAATACTAATGTATTAATACTAAAAGAAAATAACATGAAAAACAGACTAACTCAAAAGTTGAACTGTTGAATCAGTTGTCAACAGTAATTGTGGGCATGACGTGTGAACTTCATTAGCTGCAGACTCGGTTCACTCAAAAGAAAGAGCAAATCCTTCTCTGAAAGTACAGTACGGCCCATCTAAGAAACACATATCTCAGATAGCATTGCACATTTTCCAAAAAATGCTCAATATTTTATACGTCATAAATGGAATAGAGTTCAAGTACAGGAGTTCACCACAAATTTTAAATAATCAGCAAAGATCTCTAAGCCTTAATTTTCTTGGATTCCCTCCTACCAACTTAAATACATTTAGGCTTCTGTCAAGCTTTTTGCAAAAAAGAAACCTTTCAGAAGAACGAGCTCTATCTATTGATTGATCTTATGCTGGACTAAATACACTGCTGCTTTGCCTCACAACTTGCAATATTTTCTAGAGAGAAAAGAAAATCAGGAAGATATTTTTCTGAAAGAGAATTCCATTCTTTATAACAAAACGTATGTTTATTGATTATCTCACACGCTGTAATTTTTACGAAGCAATGATCAAGGATTTTCAAAACTTTCGTAACATAATTATAATAAACCCTAAAGTGTGGTATTGTGAAGGTATCCGACAACTAGAGCCAAGATTGCAAAATCTACAGAATAAAGGAGAATTGAAAAAAAGACATTAAAATAAAATTCTTTTAAATATTAGCAAAACAAAAGTGTAATTTTTTTTTACTCATCCCATTTTATTTTATTTATTACTCAAGTCCTGTTCATAAGAAATTTAAAAAGTGAAATTTTTGTTGTAAAAATAATATGCATTTACAGTTCCACTGATTAACATTAATTTTGATTAGTTGGTGAACTATTTACTTAAATTTTTTTTTTTAGAATAGTTTGAAAATCGAAAACAAAACTTTGTTAACCTTATGGTTTATTATTTTCAATAATAACTTAACTTTTGTAATTTACCAAGATTTTTTTATTAATCTTTCCTTTCAATTTGAGGTTTTACGTTTCAAGATGTGTAGAATCCTAAAATCGAATATTAAAAAATCCGTCCATCTGCGGTTTTTCTGCGACACTAGGGCTGACGTTTTTAAGATTTGACATCAAACTTACAGGTCACCCAATGATGATCCTTGGAGCTCAACATTACCATCCACTACTATAAAACAAAATGGCGGCCAATTATGTTTCATACACCCATCTTTTCCATTTTTGAAGATAAAGGAAAAATATAAAGTATTTTGGAATTGTTGTATCGAAGCCTTTAAACATTTAATAAATAAAATCCAAATAATGTTTAATTTTTTTGGATATATAACTATTTGGAAATAATAAAACCATAGTGCAATAATTTGCAGCATTTTTTTAATTTTTATTTCAATTAATTTTATTGTAAACCTACAAAATATAGTTTGACCTTTTAATTCTGGAAAGAATAGGTTGTTAGATCATACAATAACCAAACTTCCATCCATAGCAAAAATACATTAGGATAAATAAACCCCATAAAAAGTTTAACACAACAAATTACTCTATATTTCATTGCTATAATATATTGTTACAAAAGGCCTTGCGCATGAAAATATAGACTTCAATTAATCCTTATTTGACTTATGATCATAATATTTATCGTTTAAACTGTCTAATCTTAATTCAATTATTTATCTCTATTGTTAATTCACTTCATTAGGCATTCCATACTATAATAAGATTGTCTAGAGACGGTCATCATTCATGGTTATTTAAGATATTTATGAAAATATTAATTATATAAAAGTATTAAGTGCAAAGACAGCACCTAAATAAATAAGCGCGATGGAAGGTGAAGGTATGCTACATAATAATTTGTTTTTAACTTTTGGTCATCACGAAGCTCATGAATCATTTCAGGTAGCAAGCCTATTGATTCAGTTTTGTCTAAGAGCTAAAAGTATTGTTTATGTTAAAGTATCCTTTAAATAGTTTAAAAAATGCTGTTTGTAAAAAAAACTTTAGTTAGTTAGTTTATTTACTTATTATTTAATACTATGTTACTGAATTCGGCAATTTAAATTTACTTTAATTCATGACTATGTATATTTATTATTTCATTTTCAACTGGACTCCTGCTGATAACTGGATATTTTTTTATAAAACTATATAATTTATTAAGGATATAATGCATTTAACAATTTCTTGTAACACCAAACAATATACATCAAGTTCAAAGGAATAATCCATAATATTCTTTTTATTAGAGATGATTAATTCTTATTTTTTCTCAGAAGTACCAAAAGAAAAAAGCTAGACATGCTCAAAGTTGTAATATTAAAAGTATATTTAAAAAAAAATGTTCCTATTTAAATTTATTACCCGCATTTCATCTGGATATATATTATAGCTATTTATTGTTCATAATACAAAATAACCTGTACCGCCAGGTATTTAAAAGTTAACATATAAATCAACAGTGTACAAATGCAGCTTCCATCGAAAATTTATTAGTTTGAAATAACTCTTTTGAATTTTCTTATAAACAAATACTTTTCATAGCAATTAGTAATTCTGTAAAATATGACATTAACTTGAATTATTTCTCTCCAACTAACTACAGTTGAAACCTTTTAGAAGAAAGGTTTTAGACTTGTAAGAAGTTGATCTGATCAGGATCACACTCAACTGCCAGAGTTTTTTTTCTGCCGATTAAGGATATCCACGTTGTGCTTCAGGAAGGTCTCCTGACACCAGAGCCGATCTATGATATAACATTATAAATAATTATCTGCCACAGCTAGATTGGAACCCGGGTCCAGGACTTAGTAGTCCAGTGCTTTACTTACTGAGTAATTTTCTCCAAGAATATAGCAACAACACAATAAGCAAATTTTCAAAATTTGTTTGTTATATTTTAAGAAAAAAACTTTGGACAAAGCTCAAAGAGGACTACGTAAGTTTAGATTAATATTGGTTGTGACAGCGTGTATAAATTTTATTTCCAATAAATATATAAAAAATATAAATATTTTAATTCCAATAAATCTTGACTTTCTCGCTCAACTAAGGAAAATTTGGTAACTTCTATGCTAGCTCACACTTCTTGATGCCCTAGTACATAATGCCATTAAATAAACTGATAGGTGGTTAGCACTCGAAAAGAAATATCCCCTTTACTCTCACAAAACTTTCCAGAAAATTCTTTAAAAAATCTAATTGGACCTTTCCACTAGCTACAAGAATATGAGATGCTATTGCTCAAATAAAAATTATAATATCAAAACAGTGGTGTAAGTATGATTTTGGAGACAAATATTCAGGCCGCCTAAGCTTCTTACTCCAAATTTGAAGATTTGGTTGGATGTTATACATAATAATAAAACATTAGTTATTAATTGTTTACTACATATTATTTGATATTTTATTTTATTGTTATAATGTTGCATTCAAAATACACTTAAAAATAATTCGAAACCCTTAGTGACTTAACTTATATTCTCTTTACTAAAACGTCTGCTCTGAATCTAAGGTAATCCAGTACTTAAAACAGGGGACATCATGCGAACCAATCTATTACTCAAATACGGCATAAATTTAGAGGTGTCAAACAGAAAGGGAGACCATTTTGTTTCCTATCTTAATTCAATAATATAAATTGGGAAGTAGATGACAACTTTTATTGTATTAAAAGTAGGTAGGTATACAAGAAAAAAAAAACGTCTTCAATTCAAGGACCTCCTATGAGTTGAGGCATGAATACCTCATTAATATTTAAATGAATTATTTTTCGCATAAGGACCAAAATCTTGTCTATATCTAGCTATTTTAGCATGGGAGAATGAAAGCATGCATAGAATTTTATGGATGCGAGCGTGTTTACAATAATAACTTCGACTTTTGAAATTTAAAAAAAAAGTTTATTGAGGGTCAATAGTAACTACAACAGACAGGAAAGGTACTGAAAGATAACTGACCAAATTTATTGTAAATATCTGGAGACATTTGCATTATTCCAAATTATCATTTTTATCTTAAGGATACAATAAATCCCTTTATTAACACTAAAAAAATATTCCTGAATGGTTTTAATTTTAATGAAATAATTTTTTTTATATTCAATAAAAAATTTCATTTTGATAAATTTAGTTTAAATCATTCAGAAACAAATTTAATTACATCATTTTATACAATTGATCAAACAACAGGTTTGGTCAATTTAGAATTTTAATTAATTGTATATATTATTGGGTTTGTTTACATGACGACTACTTTCTCTCAGTAAATAAATTTTATAGAAGTCTTGGGTGGGAACTTCACCTCGATAATTTTCTTTGTTTTATTGTGTGGGGCAATAACAATTATTATTAGCAATCAGATAACGTACGTAAATAAACAATTACAATTAACTCTCTATACTAACTCTTGTAAATATCCAAAAGAAAAAACATCTGTACATGAGGATATAACATGACTAAAATACAGTTTAAAAAATGAAAGGGAATAATTCATTTTCACAAACATATGAAGCGCTAGGGCTTTCAAGCCACAATTTTGAAGTTAAAGAGAATTTTGTACAAAAGGCTACTTTTATTCTATAGATAGCTCTTAATTCTGTTAGCACTGGAACGTTCCATTAAATGATCCTACTACCTCATGGAATGTACCCAAACATGATAAAGACCTATACAGAGAAAAAAAGTAATGTTTTGTCACATTTTTGTCCCGAGCCCTTCAAACATAAAATATAAATAATTCAATCTACCACTGGGACGCTCTAACACCTTTAATTTATACATACATAATTTGTTGACTTCATCCTGATTACTAATTTCATCATATAAATAATTCAGTTCAAGACCTCCAAACATAAAAATATGGAAATGACAGTTTACCATTAATGAATGTAAACGCCCACTCTTGGCTGTTGAGCCATTTTGTGACGTGATGACCAGTAAAGACGAGCTTCTGTGTAGGCAGAATCTTCATCTTCTTGTGAGAGGTCCAGAGCTCTGCAGGTTCGCAGATGATCTGTATCCATAGTTTTGTGGCCACAGAGTTGGCATGCTGGAGAGTTCAGAAATCGTATGTGATGGAGATGAGGGGCCAGATAGTCATGTTCAGTTTTTAATCTGAATACAGCAACCCTGACAGCTCGAGAGAGACTAAAGCTTATAGAGCCATGCGTGCTAATACTCTCCCACTTCTTGCCTGTTGCTGCTTCTTTGCAGTTACACACCCATTTACTGACTCCACAGTTTATTTGTAATTTCGGTGAGTCGAGAGAAGGCAGAGAGGTTCCCATCTTCCCCAATTTGTCGGCCATTTCATTACCATTTAAGTTAACATGGCTGGGAACCCACTGAAATTTAACTGCCAGCCTTGGCAACCCAGTTCGATTAATGTCCTTCTACACTCCAAAGTTCTTGTGCAGTCAGTTATATTGTTACATGTTAGATTCCGCATAGCTGCTTACGAATCGAACAAAAAAACTGCATTCCATGTGGAAACGTTTAATTCAAGTTGAGTGGCAGCTGTTTAAACTGCGATAATTCCTCTGTCATAATTGCTTAACGGTGCGCTAACTGCAAGATGTCTCTGGAAGAGGCGGTAGTAATACCCGGCTCCTATTTTATCTGTTACCAGTATTGATGATCCGAATGAAATATTAGAAAAAAAAATTAAAATAACGGTGTAATTCATCAGCTTTATAATGATTTCAAAAAGGCTTATGATTCCATTGACCCCCAGACCAGAGGCTGTATAATATTTTAATTGAGCAAGGTATCCCGAAGAAGTTAGTAAATCTAGTAGAGATGTGAATGATCGAAACAATTTAATAAAGTTGTAATTTGTAATTATTTTTCAGAAAAGTTTGAGGTCCGCTCGGGTTTAAACAAGGTGATTCTCTTTCACCTGTCCTATTTAATTTAACAATAGAATATACCATTAGAAAGGTGATGCATACCGAAAAAGGTTTAAATCTGGATGGTAAAATATCTGTGCTTAGGCTTGCGGATGATTTGGTTTTGTTAGGTGAAGAACATGGAAACTATAAAAATAAATATAACAATGTTGATGAAAGCCGGTAACGAAGTTAGTTTTGAAATAAATACGGGTAAGACAAAACATATGATTAGCAAGATAAACAGAGGCGATTTTGGTGATATAGATATAGCAGGGAATAAGTTTGAACATGATGAAAAATTTAAGTTTTTGGAGTTTTTGATAACTAGAAAAAACGAAAATAAAGATGCGGTTAAAAGTGGGAAATGCTAATTTTTTGGTATCAACATTACTTAGGTCGCGCAGTTTGTCTAGAAACTGAAAAGTTAGAATTTACATAACTATTATCCTTCCTACTGTCTCTAGACGCGTGAAACGTGGCCACTCACACCTCAAGGTCTTCGAGAATAAGATATTACACAAAATATTTGGTCCAAAGAAAATTTAGGTGATTACACAACACGGAATTGCGGAGCATGCACCCTTTTAATATAATCAAAGTGATATCATCGGGACGGTTCAAACAAGCTTGTAAAGTTGATGGACTCAGTAACGAATAAATCCTTAAAAAGTTAACATATGCTGAATTGACTGGTAAACGTCCGAAGTAGACTGAAACATAGGTGGGAGGATTGCGTAAAGGGTGATCTTACGAATTTGGATATGGACGGTAGTTAATGGAGGAGGTTTTTAGATAGTGATTGGGGGTATCAGCATTGAACCTTCGAGTTTGCTAAGCCTTTTATTATTATTAATGTTAGCTTTAGCAAAAGTGTATGGTACATTAATCATTTCTTAACAGTAAAATTTCTATCCTAGCTGAAGTACACAAAAATATTAAACCTCAACTACAAAAAAAACTAGCATGCAGTATCTTGTGTCTAAAGCACCATATGAAAGCTTATCTATTTAATCTGTATTCCATTCTTTATTACAAATTTCCATTCAAAAACGATTTTGCTAAAAGTGAATATAAAAAATATGGCTTATAGTTGTTTTGGGTACTGTGAATTTTGTATTGGAAATTGGACAGGCCAAGAAACTTATTTCACACATTGACACTATTATTGATAGTTGAAATTACAGCAGCTCAACATTAAATATAACCTCTCCATCAGTGTCTGACACAAAATAATGAAGTGTCTTCTTAAAAAGATTTACAAAACTTGTTGCTTTTTCATTTTTCCATAAATAGTAACTATACTCCATTTATATTGCAAATATATTATTTTTATAGTATTTATTTATATTATATTATTGTAAATATATTTATATTGTAACATTTTATTGAGATTTATTAACATTCAACCAAAATTGTAAGCCAGGAGAAAAATTTAATGCTTAAGACCTTCTTTTGATTTATTTGAAGTTCCTCTTCTGAAGATTATACTGCAAGCAAATGATTTTTAAGTCAGCCTGAGAAGTTGAGAATGAAGTAGGAACTTTTATAAGGCAATGGATTAATGAACATTTTCAGATTATAGGAAAAATTGAATTTGTAAAAATATATTGCATATATATATAATATTTAAATTAATAAAAGGAATGATAAAGCTTAAAAAGTTGTCTTAGAGTAATATTAGAGCAGGCATTGCTCCTGGGTTTCAATTAAGGCAGACAAAAGTAAATTATGTGTAAAAACATAAAATCAATTTTTCACGTTCGGACTATTTTCCCCTAAGTGTGGAAAATTACCAATTTTTTGCAGCTTTGATACTTTTTAAGCTATTTTTTCACCAGTATTTCAAATAAAAGTTGTAAAAGACAAAATTAGCAACAAACAGTGCATTAAGTAAATTCTTACAATCAGATCATTTGAGAGGGAGCTTCTCTTTCTCAGTCAAGTAAAATTTTAAAACATTTTGACGTTAATGTACGTGAAAAAGAGTAAAAAGATTTTAACATATGTTCAGCTACGTATAAATGTAACATGTCATAAAAAGGATAATAAGAGATGACAAGATGTGAACAAATTTAAGGAGCACCATCCACACGTTTTCTTCTTTGATATATAAACACAGTATTGTCTGTATCTTGTTGAAGGAGTGAAATATAAACTGTTAAAATCAATGTCAACAAAATATTTTTTTTTTTCTTCCTTAAAATAACCTAAACAGTTCATTTAGAATTTTTGCCCTATAAAAATAATCTTTTTATTTTTCTTAGCTCACTCACCATTTCAAAACTAATTTTAATAGTCAATAAGGGGTTTGATTGGTTACAAATCACTTGGTAGTTAACATATAGGTATGTGTAATAGTCAGCAATATAAAATTCTACAAAGGCTCTCTTTGTGATAAAAATTTTACAGAATAACTCCTATGACAACAGGAATTACAAAAATAAAATCCGTTTGGAAAAAGATCTGAGATAAATTTTTTTAAAGCAAATTTAAACATAAAAAATAGTTCTGGCAAATAATAATTGGAAAATATATCAATGAATATTGAAAAATGGTTGCTTCGAAAACAATGGTAATATAGAAGAATATCAGAGGTTTAGTCAATTAATTGTCATTACTCATAACTCGACCTCTACAAATAAATTAATCTAGTTATAATTGTACTAGTAAAAGAAACAAGTTAGCCAAATTTTAATTTTTTAATAAAAAATTTTAATGTACACAGTAGACCTGCTGCAAAATGTATTCGTACCTGTTTGTTGTGTATTTTGTCTTAATACATTTGGTGAATGAGCTGAACTTTCTCCATTTCTTGATCTGTAACCAGCATTAAAATTATGACAATACGGGAATTCACTAATGTCTTTGTAACTGTTGTCTCCATTATGGTTCATAAATTCGTTAGGATGATTTTGAATAACATCACTGCCATTATGTTCCAAATAAACACTACCTTCTTTTCTAACTTCATTAAACACTTCACTTTTATTGTCAGATATATCACTGTTATGAAGTATTCCATTAGTTTCTGAGCTTAGATCACCAAACGATTCTTGTATATGGTTAGTTGAACTACTCCCCACCTCTTTCTGCTTTCTAAAAAAGAAAAAAACAAATATAAGAAAGAAAAATAAATATTATTATTTTGAGTTTTGTCATAACAATTACTTTATAAAGACTGAAATAACAATAAGAATGTATTGTGACTAAGGATTCATTCAAGGGTAGGAGAAGGTTGGGGACTCACAGTAACTATTAAAACCTCTTGAAGTGCTAGGGGTAAATATACGTGTTTGATGCCCACTATTTCTTGAACAGGGACCAAGTTCTTTCCTGTTGAATTAAAAAATCGAAAAATATTCCATAAAAATCGAATAATAAAATTAAATATATCTAAACAATTACTTTTATAACTATAAAGTAAAGAACAAAATAAATAAAAAATTACAAAAGACAAAACTTTGACACTATTTCTATGTTAAAAAGATTTAAATTCATCAGTAAGTTCATTCTGAAGGAATAAATTTTGTTTAAAATAGATATTTATAGCCAAAAATTATTAAAAATGAAAGTTTTATTTAATAGAAAATAATTAAGAATATCCGTCAGCTGTATCTGCATAAAAATTATCACACCCATTGAAATAATAAATTATTAAAACGATACTATGTGAATGCTAAAGTCTATCAATTAAGCAGATGCTGATAGATAGTCAGTAATATAATATTAAATATATTTTTACATTAGAGTAACAGTAAAGATTATTTATTGGCATCATAAAGCTGAACTGCAAGATACTGCTCAATTTAAACCAAACTAACAAATCATGGTCATGAAATAAGGCAGGAGATTTGTTTTGTACTCTTGCTAGATATGAAAGCAAGAGCAAGTCAAGAACCACTGCTTTGAAGCAGTAACTGGCAATGCTGAGGAATATCTCTCTCTTTCCAACACTCATTACCAATCTACTCAACAGTGTGCACTGGTGTTTAAGTTAGTATGTCACCATAATCAAATTGAGCGAATAAAAGGTAAAAAACTGAAAAAAAAAAAAAAAAAAAGGATGCTGAAACAATGATTGTTAGAAAAATTTAAATGCCAAATAAGACCTCAGAGTTAGGGATTGATTTTGATAAAATATTTTCAAAAGTAATTTTATCAGTTTTAAATTTAAAGGTCATAAACTGTGAAAGATACCAATCTCATAAAATCAAAACTATTTCTTAGTTAATATGAATTCCTTATTTCATGCCCAAGAATGTTAAAAATAAAAAGAAGTAAAATTGTATACTACAATACTAAATTCTTACCTGTTGTCTTCAGAACAGTTCCTACTTTTAAGTTTCACAAAATTATTTTGCTTTCTGTGATCAGGCTTAAAGCTGTTGCTTATAGAATTTAATTGATCCGGAGGTGATGAAGACGGAGCAACTCCAACTATAACTTCATGGAAAATTAATATTTTTAACAACAATTTCTAAAGAGACAGTCAAAGAAGCAAAAAGAAAGTAGCATCATTACCTGATGAATTTTGATGATTTGGATGCAGAGAAGGCCATGCCTCTTTACAGCTTTGCTGTACAGGAACTGTTGGTGGAGAAGGAGTTGGTTTCCTGAAACAGTCAGTAATGAGAGAAAGAACTAAGTAAATGAAATACAAATAAATAAATCTGCGGCTCTACATCTCCTTATGGAACAACTAAATCAGAAAGTATTTGGAATACCTATGTATAACCAAGATAATAGGGGACGGAAGAAATAATCTTAATTTTAAGGTGAATGAAATATTTTGGTAATCAAAACAGAGTACATTATGAGCGATAAACCATTAATATATATATATATATATATATATATATATATATATATATATATATATATATATATATATATATATATATATATACTAGGTAGTTACAAAAGTCCTTGTGCATGAACATAATCCTTAATTCCAACTCTTATAATTATTTTATACGAATGTTTTTGTTCCTACTATTTATTTTGATTAGGGATTGATCCTTCTATACCATCATGCAGATGTCAACTGATTTATTTTGATGTTTACTTTGACTAATTCTTTAATTCCTTGTGACCTGAGTTGGCTTTATGGGGACATTAACATTTTTAAAACACATTTGCAATGTCAGAAGAAAAAATCGTAATTCACGGTCTTTTGAGGCATTACAGGAAAAAAAGTTTGAGCGCAAAGGCAGCCGCCAAAGAAATTTGTGCCATAGAAGGAGAGTCAATTATCCATCAAAATACTGCCGCACACTCCAGATCAGATCGCCCATCGGTCGCTGATGATGACGTTCTTCTTGAATGTATGAACCAGAACCCACCCACACGGAACTACTCGTGATTTATCTGCCATAATAGGGACTCCAATCTTTACTGTGAACAGCTAGACACAGTTAATGCAGTTTTGAGTGCAAAGTACCCCGCTTTGGTCAACAGGAACCATGACGTTTTGAAACACAACAATGCCCCTGCACATCATTCTCGTTTGACCAAGGAAAATTTATGCAACTGCAAGGAGTAAACGTTTTGCCTCATCCTGTGTTTAGCCCAGATATTGCACCATCAGGTTATGGTTTGTTTAGATCAATAGCTCATTTTTTAAAAGGCCGGATATTTGATCATTACGAGGACGTAAAAATTGGATATGAAGAGTTCTTTGCCTCAAAACCAAAGGAGTGGTACATGTAGAAATCCAATTACTGGCAGAAAGATGGGTGAAAGTAATTAAAAACAATGGAAATATATATATATATATAGTTCATGAAAATCATGAATTGCAATGATCTGAAATCAATTTTTTATTGGGAGTGATGAATGGGCCTTGAGCAGCTCATTTTGATGATCCTGCAGATGTGAAACCCTAGAGGCATCGTAAATGATAGTAATAGCTTTGTTGACAAGGAACTTCTACCTAAAAATATTTGTTGTAGCTGATGATGGCTCTTAAAATTAATCTCAGGCATTCAGTGTATAGGTATGCCACCCGTTTATCTTCACCAGGAAATGCACAATAGACCAAAAATTACAACCCTTAATAGCCTTCTTATAATTATGTCATTTGTAGGAATCATGTAATAACAACTAGAACTATTTAAATAGTTTAAAAAAAAAATTAATACCACGCAGTACAAATTGCTTTGCTAATAATTGTCAAAAATCATAAATATCAGTTAACCAACCAAAAGGTTTCAGATATACAATTTTAAAAAAAATTGTTTTTGTGAAACAGAAGAATATATGAGTCGCTTATTTCCAAAATGAACCCTAAACAATTTTTTCGGAAATTGAGATAAATATTGATTCATATGTTAAAACACCCAAGGAATTAGATGGTATTGTTATTTTTTTTTCCCGAAACGAACCTAAATATTAGAAAAAGTGATTTTAAAATACGTAAATTTCCAAAACCATACTTTATTTTGTTCCAGAATGTTTCTAGATTACAACTTTATTTCATTCCAAACTGTGCCTTAAACCACAGTAAAGTGGGACATAAATCATTATTTTCTTTCCAAAAGGGGCCCTAATTTTCTAATCAATCACCAGGTAGTCGGTCCTCTCTTCTGCGTTTTTTTTTTTCTTCTGAAGACTGTAAATTAATTATTTCTTGTTTTAATCCGCGTAGTTTTTCTGTGGTTGATTAAGTGTTTTTCAAATTTTTTAAAACTTGTCCGTCCAGATGATTTAACCTTATCAAAATATTACAACTGTCATTTCTTTATCACTCACTGTCGATATTGTTTTTGTTTGGTGTTTCGTAAAGGTTTTTTTTTTTATTTTGTGAAGAAGCCAAAAAAGAAATAATTTAATGATGTAAGATGAAAGAGATGTGAGAAATGTGAAAATAACCGAGTCTCCTGTTGGGAGAGGAAGAAAAAAATGTTCTCAGTCAGAAAAATGGGCTAAAACCCTTGAAAGACAAGAAAAGTGAGTAAAGCTAGTTTTATTTCTTTTATTTTCTTCTGGTTTCAATCTATTATATTCTATTGATATACATATTTTGACCAAATTAATCAAATTATGCATAATGTACCTAGTCATTTCAAATTTTTATTAAAATTTTGTTATTTACATTATTTGGCTAGATTAGAAAAGAGACAAAATATTGTAATGGTGCTTTATTTTGCTATTTTAGGTACAAATCAAAGACCCTACCTACAAAACCTAATTGCTTACATTTTAAGAGGCTTACATATGGATGCAATGAGATATCTATGACTGATATTAGGAGGTTCAACAAACTTTTTTAGAAGGAACCTGACCGCAAATATCAAAATAATCTCCTATTAAAATATGTGCAAGTTCAGAGCCTTATAGCTTCAAGCAGTAAACAGCAGCTCACAACTTATTTCATACCGGTAAGGAAAGGAGCAAAGGCGACTGTAAAAAATGTATGTAGAGACTTATTCCGAGCAGCTTTGGAAGTAGGGAAACATAGGCTTCAACGATTATGTAGAGATTTTTTGACAACCGGAAATTCCTCCAGAGAGAATCGTGGAGGAGATACAAAAAAGGCCCTAAACGAGGAAAAACGTTTGTCTGTTAAACAATTTATTGAATCTCTGTCATCAGTTGAAAGTCATTATGTCAGAAACAAAAACCACTCGTTATTATCTTTCACGTGACCTAACAATCGCCAAACTCCACACAATTTATTTAAGCAGTTTCTGAGAAGAATCTGTATGTTAGCTATCCATATTTTTATAATTTATTTGTAAAAGACTACAATATAAGCACAGGGACTCCTGCTACTGGCGTTTGCTCAACTTGCTTGTGCTTCAAAGAACAAATTAAAAGAGCCAGAGAAGACGATGCAGCATTCCCGAAGATGGCATTGGCGGTACACCAGGCCAAAGCTGCTAGTTTTTACAGAATGCTTAAAAGTGAAGAAGACCAAACATTCATTTTAAGTTTTGATTGCCAAAAAAATTTACAATTACCAAAAATACCAAATACATAGACAAATATATTTATACAACCTGACAGTATGCGTCGGACCTTCAACTTCACAGCTAAGTAGAAACAATACTTTCTCTTATATCTGGGTTGAAGATGAATTCCAAAAAAGTTCCAATGAAATAGCGTCGGCCATGTGCTTAGCAAACTAGATTTTCACGGAAAAAATGTTATACATCTTTATGCTGATGGCTGTGGCGGCCAAAATAAAAATACCATTTTGATGACGATACTTCTCCAGTGGATGTCACAGAATGATGACCCGCCGGAGATTCAAGTAATTTTTCCAGTCGTTGGTCATTCCTTCATGCCTCCTGATAGAATTTTTAGACTAATCGAAAAAAAAATAAGAAAACTTAACAACATCCTAACGACAAGTATACAACATCCCGAGGAGTATATAGCCATCATGGAAAAACGCTCGACCGTGATAATTTGGGATGATGCAGAATCGAAATTTATTACTGTAACTGCTCAGGTTCAAGAACGGAGTTGCAACACCGCAACTGATGACGAATATGTAATACTTATCGCTGAACAAGAAAAAAAAATCTTTTGTTTTGAAAATAGTCACTTGAAAGACCAAGGTGCGTTCCAAAATCCTGATAATGACACAAATTTTAATAATATCACAGAAAAGCACATTTTAGCTGCTGATGTAATTTTTGACGAATTATTATAATCTGTTTACTGAATACTGTTTTTGTTTTTGAAACTTAAATATTAGTATTATTTATTTTATGTATTTTTTATTGTTCTGTTATTATTATCCTTGATGTTTAGTCTAATTAAAAAAAATACATTTATCTTAAGTATTTTTGAAAAATAAATTATGCAAAAGCATTTTTTAACCTTTTCATCATAGGAATGATGATATCAAAACTATTTTTTTTTTTAAATAAAGTAAAAAAATCTTCATTCGTAGCACATATTTTCAGAAATCCTTGATTATTTTAATATTAATTAAAGAGTATCTAAATTTCCGGCCGGTTTTGGAACAAATATAATTGATTAGGGTTCGTTATGGAATGAAAAAAAACAATGATTGACATTGTACTTCAATAATTTTATATTTCCTGTGTTATAAAGATGCTATAAGATCAATTTATTTACTATTTGCTATTCAAATGAAAAGGTTAAAATATGCTTTTGCATAATTTATTTTTCAAAAATACTTAAGATAAATGTATTTTTTTTAATTAGACTAAACATCAAGGATAATAATAACAGAACAATAAAAAATACATAAAATAAATAATACTAATATTTAAGTTTCAAAAACAAAAACAGTATTCAGTAAACAGATTATAATAATTCGTCAAAAATTACATCAGCAGCTAAAATGTGCTTTTCTGTGATATTATTAAAATTTGTGTCATTATCAGGATTTTGGAACGCACCTTGGTCTTTCAAGTGACTATTTTCAAAACAAAAGATTTTTTTTTCTTGTTCAGCGATAAGTATTACATATTCGTCATCAGTTGCGGTGTTGCAACTCCGTTCTTGAACCTGAGCAGTTACAGTAATAAATTTCGATTCTGCATCATCCCAAATTATCACGGTCGAGCGTTTTTCCATGATGGCTATATACTCGTCGGGATGTTGTATACTTGTCGTTAGGATGTTGTTAAGTTTTCTTATTTTTTTTTCGATTAGTCTAAAAATTCTATCAGGAGGCATGAAGGAATGACCAACGACTGGAAAAATTACTTGAATCTCCGGCGGGTCATCATTCTGTGACATCCACTGGAGAAGTATCGTCATCAAAATGGTATTTTTATTTTGGCCGCCACAGCCATCAGCATAAAGATGTATAACATTTTTTCCGTGAAAATCTAGTTTGCTAAGCACATCATCATAGGAATGATGATATCAAAACTATTTTTTTTTTTAAATAAAGTAAAAAAATCTTCATTTGTAGCACATATTTTCAGAAACCCTTGATTATTTTAATATTAATTAAAGAGTATCTAAATTTCCGGCCGGTTTTGGAACAAATATAATTGATTAGGGTTCGTCCCATTTCTTGAAAATTTGTCAATGATGATTAGGGTTCATCTTGGAAATAAACGACTCATATGGTAAATTCAAAATAAATTTCTATCAAAACGAGACCAGAGTGACAAGAAAATCAAAGATTTCAATTAAAAATTTTGAAGGACATTTATAAATTTTATTACAATTAAGAACTTTTTTAAAATTTAAATTATTGAATTGGCAAAAAAATTGGACTAGATTACAAGCTGAGGTACAAGATGTAACAACTCATCTTATTTGGACAAGCTCTCTGGCTTAAAATAATATCTATATCCTTTGATGTTGGCATAAAATAATATCTATATCCTTTGATGTTGGCATAAAATAATATCTATATCCTTTGATGTTGGCAGAAAGAACATACGAGGCATGTCCAAATAGTAAGAGTACTCGATTTTTCAATTATTTTAATAATTGTATTCTTTTTTAAATTACAAGATTTTATTGGTAAATATCAGTTCTTTCTCCACATAGTCACCTTCCTATTCTATGCTTGTGAGCCATGGCACAAGCTTTTTGCTCCCCTCCTTAAAGAATTCTCCCTCCATCTTCCATTTCCAGTTCAGAACCTCTTGTTTCGCCCCTCGTCAGTTGAAAAAAAATTTCCTCCCATGCGAGCCTTCAGGGAGGTGAAAAGATGAAAGTCTGAAGATGCGAAATCAGAGGAGTATGCGGGATTGTTCAAAATACTCCAAAGGAATGAATCCAATAGTGCCTTTGGGAGTGTGGATGCAGGTATTGTCAAGCAACAAGTGCACTCCCTTCGTCAACATTCCCCTACCTCCGTTTTGAATAGCTCTCTTGCATTCTCTTTACTACAATAATTGTCTACCGGTGAGGCAGAAATTTGTTCAAAATGATCTTTTTTCGGTCTAAAAACATAGTGGCCATGATTTTTTACCTGATGGGGAACTGGTGTGCCGCCACAGTGATTACTGTATTATTGTCTCAGGAGTGTAATGAGCATCTCCAGTCACAATTGAGCTCCGAAAATCTCGCACTTGACAAATTTCACAAAAATGGACACTAATGGGATGCGTTTTCGTATTAACACTGATAGCCAGTGCTCTTTCTGTTCAGAAGAACCCCTACTACCACTCAGTGCTGCTAACCTTAGAAAAAAATGTTTTCACAGCACGTGAGAGTAACAGTGCTTTTATTTTCTAGACCAGCCTCTTATTCTAGAGACCATTCACGGACAGTCCACTCCATGCGCTTTCAGGATAATTTGTGATTTAGCTCTGTCAGAGTATACATTTAATTCATAACTGTCTTGTCTGAATGATTATAAACAATTAAAAAATGTTATAAGACAATCAAAATTCAATTTGTCTTTATTACCGACTAAGTGATGTAGATAGTAACTGCTCGTGTAATTTCTTTTCATACTCTTGATGTTTTCCTTGTTGCATTTCTTCTTTTGTAAAACTTGCTTCTGGATCACCTATAAACATAGAACACGAAATATTTCAAACCAATGAAATAAACAGATCAATTATAAATAATATAAGCAGCAATCTAAAAAGATTGTTATTCAGTAAAACCAAGACTAGAACAATAATGCAGACAGAGAAATAAAAATAACTGAAGGCACTAATTTTTAAACTGGGATCTTAAAAAATGAGAGCTATAAGTTCCTATTTAATGACTTTCTAAACAATTTAGACAATTTTATCAAGATATAAAGAAAAAAGGGTGCACAAATGACAAAGATGAATAGATCTGAAGAAAAATTTATTATATGTTTTCAGAGAGTAAGGAGGGATTCTTATGAATATAGAAAATATTCCAAATCAGTAAGTATTTAGAATTTTTTTTAAACATCGAAAGTTAGGCATTAAATCATTATCTTGTTTACAACCAAATCAAATTCATAACATTCGCATCCCTTAATAAAATTTACCTTAATTACCAGCATCTGACAACTCAAATGGGAGAAGTATTAAAAATTGGAAGTCTGCTTACTATACTTTACAAAAATAAATTTAATTTTGGCTAAATTAATTTTGTGGTTCTGTTGTGTTAACAGGTTTGTTTCGAGTTAAAATTAAATGTAAACTAATTCTCTGTTTTAAGTTAGTTAATCAAGAAATGCTGTGCCTTCGGTTTCAAATGTTTGCAAAATTGCAATTCATGAAAAAATTGTATGTATAACTTATAAAGCACAATTTCATAAAATGTTGATTTGTTCCATAGTGCATATCTGGGTTCATTTGTATAAGAAATTAGAGATAAAAAATAATTGTCATAAGTATTCAAACTTTAAAAATAAAGTAATATTATATAGGAGACTTTCTTAAATAGAAACTAAAACCAACCAATAGTAAACATTATTAAAAATCATTTATAAAAAAATATATAAGGTATGTTCACATGTCTGACAATTTTTTTTTTTTAAACAAAACCAAGAGAGAAAAAAAAAACTTTATTTTATTTTCTGAAATAATATGCAGTTTGTCTCCTCTAATACCTAGTCATTTAAAAAAATAAATTTTGGAGAAGCACTCCCACTAAAAGTGGAGAAGTTACGTTAGGGTTAAAGTTTATTGTTTAGTAATATATCTTGACATCTCTCCGGCTAAGTTGTCAAGAACTGTTAAGTACAGAATACTCAAGTAAAAGTTGGTCCCTATTAGGACACCAAAAAGGCTAACCTTGTCAACAGTCAATTTAAATGAATAATTTGTATAAAGTTATTGATAAAAAAAAAAATTTATACAACACATTATTTGATATTTTACCTAAAGATTTTAAGTTTCAACTTTATTGATCACAAGAGCACATACAATCAAAATAATAAAATAATTTTGTCAATTGGGCTAAAATAAAAATAAGTAATATGGAACTTATCAAGTACTCACCAAGTTCATGTAGATACATGCAGTCGGCTTTGGGACAGGGCTGGTTTTTCATGAAATGTGAACAATACTTGGTTGTGCCTAAAGAAGTTTTGACTGTCCGCCCATCTACTACAATATTATTTACAGACTGAATTGCCCTTAAAGCATCATCACTCTTCTGGTAAGTTACATATGCACTAGCACTTGGACCCTAGAGAGAGAAAAAAAGCATGAATGAATGAAATGCATGATAATTCAATTTTAACAAATGTTGTCACTCAGTTAATACTTTTCAGGGATAGCTAAAAGTTATGCTTGTTTAAGTCTAATACCACCAGTTACTTGCACTAGTTAGTTATTAACAAATTGAGTTACTGTTATGTTTTGTTTACCTTCATCACATTAACAACATGTGGAGGTCATGCTATCGGTATAACCTCCCCAAATTAACTAAATACTTAGTACGGCCCCAACTTCATTGGAATAATGTTAAATCTAAAACTGTAATAAACCATTATCTCTTGAAATCCTAAGTAAAGTTATCTGCTAAAATATCTTAAACATTTTTTGACAACTACAGGGCACGAGCCATAGCAGGCAGGGATAAAATAAAAAGGAATAAATGAGCTAACTTTCATAGAAGGGGAGGTGCGAGTAAACTGAAAGTTAAGGTAAGGTGACCAAAATCCTTTCCGTCGCCTTAACTTGTTATCTAGTGTTGCAAATTGCTGACAAACTATTGAAATACTTTATTACCATCCCACTCAGTTGACTGTAAAAGTAGTTTAGGTTTGTTTTTTGGCTCACTATTTTTCTACCACAGGACGAGGATAAACTGGTTACATCTTTTATTCAACTTCAGAATGCTATTCTAATTCATCAAGATATTTTATATTTTAACTTCAGAATGCTATTCCAGTTCATCAAGATATTTTATATCTTATCATTGCTATTTGTAGACATTTATTTGTTTCAAGTTAAAATCCCCGATTTTTACTTGTTAGGTTACAGAGACCTGCCATTGTTTACATAGGTGGTCAAGTCCTAAATTCACCCTCCTCAAGATTTTTCAACACATCTGAAGAGGAGAAAGGTGGGTTAAATGCACGACATGCTACAAATTATCATGAACTGGAGCATCCTAACCAAATATAGAGAAATTTGTTTGTGATTTTAGTTTGGATGGATAATTAGTCACATTTTTTAATAAAATAATCAAAATGATTAAGGCCGTAGTGGCCAAGAGTGATAAGGCATCGCCTAAGTAACCTCAAGACTGCTACGGCATCGGCTCGAATTCGGCCTGGGCGGGTTGAAATTTATTTTGTGGTGGTCCCTCATAATAAATCTCGACCTTCCCATACTGGTTAGACTAACTGGGTAAGATAACCCTTCCTGTTTGCCTTAATATAATAGGAAAGGGCATTAGGCCCCAATAAAAAAAAAAATCAAAATGATGAAAGCATTTTAATATTAATAAATTTCATTTTAGGAAGTTATTTGCCTTTATTTAAATGTCCCTGACTTCAAATAAATAGTAAATTTAATTGTGGGACGAAAGTAGGGCCATTCTTCAAAAATGTTAACACTTAGTTAAGTATTTGTTTGTTTACTAGGAGGAAATATTGTTTAGTTCTGTCCAATAACAATACCAGCATTTATTGGTATAGAACTGAGCTGCTTGTATCAATTTTTTGGGAATTTTAAACTTAAATTGAACATTAGAAATTTCGAGTTTGGCCACTTTCTCACACATAAGTTTCTAAACAAACCTTTTAATATTATAAATATATATTCTTGAAAATATAAAAATATTTAAAACAATATAATGTTATATTACCTGAGAACCAGCATATGATGTGCTCTGATTTATCACAACTTTATGAATTTTGCCAAATTTACCAAAATATTCATGTTTTTTTAAAGTCTAGAAAAAAAAATATAAAAAATATTATTGAAACATATTCAACTAAGTATGACAATTACAGAAATAAATCACAGAATATTACAATAAAAAAAATAAAAGATAGTAACACAAAAAAAAGTTTTATTTATGAACTGCCATCAAAGAGAATAACTTCAATTAAGTGGGGTAAGGGAGAGAGAATAGGGGATAAGAATGGAGAATCAAAAAACTAAGTTAATAGAACCTATATTTTATCATTACTACATTAAAGCAGTAGCTACCTTAAAAATTAGCTGTCTTCAGATACTTTTCTAAAAACATTCTTAATGGGTAAGGCAATCTTAATGGTACAGATACTGGTACAAGTAAGCGGAAACAAGTCCAGCAAGTAGGCCTATAAGAGAGGCAATCTTGACTTTATTAAAATGGCAAAAGGTATTATTATAAAATTTTACTATTTGATGAGCAATGAATCACAACAATTGATAGTAGTTATTGGGAACTGTCACTCCTTTATCAATAGGGGCGTGGCCTCAGTAAGGTTATAGCCCCACCCGTCACCAGTTCCCGCCACCATTCTTCCCCTTTGTCCTGGTTTTTAAAAACCGCGTATTCATTGCAGTCATTAAAATTATTACTGCCTTAAATACATATTTAAAATTGTTAATGCTGTCGACTTCCGGTGATCTGGGGAAGTTTAAGTAATAATTTAAAGGAGAGATAATTTAAATTACGGTATGGACCCGACCTCAACTGAAAAGGAACTTTTGGGGTTTGTTTATCTCTTGAGCGAGCGGAAATCGTCAGCTGTGATCTATTTAAAGCATTAATAATTGAAATTACGTCAAGGACCCGACCTCAACTGAAAAGGAACTTTTGGGGTTTGTTTATCTCTTGAGCGAGCGGAAATCGTCAGCTGTGATCTATTTAAAGCAGTAATAATTGAAATTGCATAAAAATTATGTATATTATGGTAATTATTTACAAGAAAGAAGTGAACGTATAAAGAAATGTGGTGGGGACGTAACCTCAATGTCAACAATGTGAGGCCATGCCCCTCCCCTTTAGATAAGGGAGTGACCGGTCCCAATAATTACCCAATTGATCTACTAAAGGATCAGACCTTAAAAATACCATCTCCAGAATATAAAATTTAAAAGACTACCTGCCACCTACAGGTAAGATAGATGTCCAGAGGATAAAGACAGTCTGCACACATTCTGACACAAATATTTATCCCTAACCATCTACAGACTGTAGACAGAGAGATACAAAAAGAACTTTATTCTGGGACTAGGCCCCTTGAGAATAACAAAATTGAATAAATAAAACATCAGACCAAAACACTACAGACTATATTACCTAGGTTAAGCTATACTAAAACCAGAAGAAATGCAAGAGCAAATTGAGGATCTGGTTTGTTACATCAGGAGCCTAGGACAAAAGACACAAATGGGTGGAAGTAATTAAGAGCTATCTATTCTTAAGTAATAATAGTAATGATGCATCCTTAAAATTGAATAGTTTGAAATCGGAAATATCTATTTTCACATTTTGTATTAAAACTAGTTCTATAATTACTCTCTCTTCCCCACCTCACATCTAGTGGCACATTAAAACCTATTTCCCCTCCCCCACTATTTTCTAGTGGCACAATAAAACAAATGTTATTACTAAAACATCACCAGGCAATGATATTTATGAACAATCTGAGTCGTATTAGGCAATGATCTTTATGAATAATCTAGATCATAATAAGTTAAGAAAAATTAATTTACCTCAGGGTCTGCTAATCTCATGGGAAGACCAACAACAAATACTAAATTCTTTTGTACAACACGAACATTAGCTAAATGTTTCCGATTTTCCGAAATTTTTTGTTTCCTTTGCTGGTCCTTTTGTCTTTTTTCAGCCTTTAGTTTGGCAACTTCCTCTTGCGTCAAAGGTTTAAAATCAGCAGGATCTTCAGGGTAAGCTTTACGACAAGCAGGGCACAAACCATTTTCATCTGTTCTGATCCTATGCCAACAAAACCTACAAATCTAAAAAAAAAAATATTATATTTTTAAACGAATTGGCAAAGAAACATTATTACATTATAAAGAAAAATAATTACACTATCAAAATAACATCCATAAAAGAATTAGGAAACATATAAAACAATACTATTTAAAATAATGAAAGGGGAAAACAAAACATGAAAAAAGTCAATATGATAAGTACGCAAACTATACAACTTTCATTGAAAATATTATCTCATAATTCTGTGTTGTTTGAGTAATAGGGTAGGTATAAGTCATTTTTTGCAACAATGGGTTTATGCTACAATTTATTCTTTTTAATGAACTTCACCTTTGAGAAAAAGGAAATAAGTCGATGGATCAATACTCATATTCCATATGAACAGTGTTTTAGTGACTGATATATTTTTTCTCACACAAAAGTTTATTTAAAAGAACAAAATATAACTTAAACTCATTGACGCAAAAAAATTACTAGTACCCCTTTAACCAAACACCACAGAATTAGAATGTAACTTTCATTTGTCCATAGTTTAAAGTTGGTTATGGGTCCAGATTAAACTAAAGCATACATGTTTCTTAAAACATTAATATTAACCATTTACCATGACAAGAATAGAGCTAATGTTAGTCTGTTCAGTTAAATATAAATTAAAGTTAACAATAATGCAAAATATTTAAAAATCCAACATTTATAAACCATTTCTAATATAGTTTCTATTAATTGCACTTTAGGTATAATATTCGGAATAAAAAATTAGTTCGGTCTGTTTACAAAAGATGGCTTTGGCTGTTATGAATGTTTCATAGTGATAGCTGATTTCGGTGGTTTCAGAGAGGTTATAAATCTATCAATAATATTCAGTTTATATTTCTTTGAGTTTCATACAAAAATCTTGTTTTTTTACTGTGTTGAATATGTCAAATTTTGTGTTAACTAAGCAGCATTTGTGGGAGGTTTCAGTTTTCTGCTTTAATCGGAAGAAAAGTGCAGCTGAAGCGCATTGAATGCTTGAGGAATTTTATGGGACAATGCTCCAACTGATAAACCATGAATTTTCTAGAGTGGTGATTTTAGCATTGAAGATAAACCTCACTCTGGACAGCCAAAAAAATCCGAATACAAAGAATTGGAGGCATTACTCAATGAAGATCCGAGTTGAACGCAAGAGGCACTTGCAGAATCATGTGAAGTGACTCAACAAGTAGTTTCCAAAAGACTGAAATCTGCAATATGCATTTTTGACCACAAAAAAACTGACCAAACTAATTTGTACACCCAACATTTGTGATTTTTCTCCAATCCTAATAAAAATTAGTGTAAAACTTCCCGTGGAAGCTGCCTTATCATAGAAGTTGCCATGACACTAGTGTTCTCTAGTCGTTCGTACAAAAAGCAGTAATAATATAAACTATGGTAAGAGCCCGAACTCAACTGAAAAGGATCCACTGGGGTTTTCTATATCTCTTGAGCGAGTGGAAGTCGACAGCACCAATAATTTTAAATAATATATAATAAAAATAGTAATAATTCCAATGAATATGAATTTTATAATTGAATACAAAGTAGTTAGTACAAATGGCGCTATTGAGAACAGGTACGGGGACCGCTACTGATAAGACGGCTGCCTCGGGAAATCGTACCAAAATTAGAATTAAGCCAATAATACTAAATTAAAAACTAATCTTGATTCTCATTAAATATCATAACAACAAACTGATACACATAATTAAGTAAAATTCAGATTGGGAAATATCAATTCTGAAATTTGATTTTCAAAATTTATAATTCGGCCCACCAAAAATAATAATTGATGTCAAGAAAATGATGAATACAAAATACCAATTAATATTTTAAGTAGTGACAATAAATTATTTACTAAACTTATAAAGCAAAAAAATAAATTTTAATTTCTAAAACAAGAATGCTGTGGTGTTTGGGTAAAAGTCATTTTTCTGGTGACGAGTTTAACTTATATTTTGTTCTTTTTAATGAACTATATCTTTGAGAAAAGGGAAATAAGTCAATGGAACAGAATTTACATTTATTTATTAAGGCTTATTTCCTTTTTCTCAAAGATAAAGTTCATTAAACAGAACTAAATATAAGTTAAACCTATGACCAAAAAAAAAAATGGCTTGTGCCTGTACATCCAAACACCACAGAATGATAACAAGATAGACTTTATTATATGACAATTAGATGAATAGCAATTGAGAATGATAAATATCACTTTTATAAACTATAAAATGAGGATTAAATTAAACTAAGCAGAAGATGGTGACAACTAAGCATTAACAAAACAGATAAAAGGTTTTAGTTCAATATATAATGTATAGAAAATTACTGAAGATCTTGACTTAGAATTAAGAGATCACTGTATAAGTAGAAATAAGATATACCTGATATCCACAAGTACATGGAAAAAAGGTCAAATCATCAACCTCCAACGGTTCCATACATAATGGGCATTCTACTTGTTCTTCCCCAATCTGATTCAGCACTGACATGTCCTTAAAAAATAAGAAACTTAAAATAGCACTTTAAGAATGCCTATTTAATAAACACTAGCTAGGCATTATTTGAAAAACAATTCATAACAATAATGCTTTCATAAACAAAGATAAACCAAGCTAATTTTACTATGGCATAATATAATCATCAATAAAAAAACACACAAAGATGTATATACAGTTATTAACACAGGACATAAGTTAATAGATAACTCTAAAATAAAGAAAATGGGTAACTAAATGTAAACAAGTAGGTAACTTAGTCAAAAAAGTAGAATGAGGGATTCTATTTCATCAAGTTAGTTAAAATAGATTAAACATATTATTAACAGCTGCTGAAATCAATGCACACATAGCAATCAAAATATTTTAAAAGTTGTTTGAAATTACTCACAAAAAGAAGTGATTGAGCTCTATGTAAATAAATTCATAGTGTAAACATTGTGTAAAAATGTCATGAGAAATTTAATAAAAATAGAAATGAGAAAACTGAATAATAAAATTTTAACATATACTAAGACATATGTTTCAATAAAAATGAGTACAATATATTAACTTTGAAATGACACAAATTCCCAACCTCAAGAATGGAGATAAATGTTCATTAATTAATTATAAAATTTTCGACACAAAGTGACATAAAAATACAAATGAAAAAAATAGATAAGGGAGTTTATAAACACTAATATCATTCAGAAGATTCTAACATTAAGAAACTTTCAATTCTTATGATTATTAATGGCAAACAAAAAGCCAGGAATAGCAATAGGGCCACTGTTACTTCAATTCCTTACTTAGCAAACTCCATTGCAAGTGGATTCAGTATGATAAACGATTTAAAATGGAAATAGTATCGTAAAGCTAAAGAAAGTTTCAACAACGTTCAAAATTCTGCATTTCCTTCACAACAATATGTTATAAAATAATGGTGGTAATAAATTTAATAAAATCTACATCCAAATTATACCTCGCTAAATAGAAACGAATGGTTTATTAAAACTAAATTCGAAATTCTTTTCACTCTGTTAAGTTCAAATAATACTTTCAATTTATCAAATACCTTTCACTACACTCATTAAAAATAATATTTTATACACTTACTACTGATCCTTAATTATATTGTCCGTGAGCACTAACTGTAAATATAACCAGAACGATTTACACCTACTGTTTGTGAATCTACTCCGAATACTTTACCAGGAAATTTATGGTCGACGAATTTCAGTTGTTGTGCGCAGCTGTCAGCGCATTGCCATCGAATATGTCAGTAAATGCCATATGAATAATTATAAAGCATCTGATAGATAAAAAACATGATTATTTTGAAATTATAAAAATCTACTTAACAAAATATAAATTAATATTTTTAATGGAATATCCTTAGAAAACTTTTACATTTACTTAACTCTTATTATTATTATTCCTGTAATTATAATTACTCCATCTTGAGGACATGATTGACGAATGAACCAAAATTTTAAACTGCAGAAGTATTAAAGCAGTGCATATTATATATATTAGTAATGAGCTCTGATTATAAGTTAATTTTAGTTTTCAATAAGCTACCTGCTCATAGAATAGGTTATGATTTAACCTATCGATTTTTTTATGAAGTATATTAAATGTTTATTGTAGGTTTTTCTCAATAAATGTTTTTATTTTATTCATTGAAAATTGAGGGATAGAACTATTCTTCAACCACATAAATGTAAAACTCGTATTTTGAGCATACATTTATAAAAGTTTAATTAGTAGTGAAAATGTTAATAATAATCTAAATGTGTGTATTATTTGTCATTTTCTGTTGAAGTTGGAATTGTGATTTTCACAGGTTCAGCTATTAAATCGACTATTATTTGGTCCTGTTAATTAATCAGAGAAATTGTGTTGATTCACTGGAGGATATTTCTGTCCAATGGCAGATCACAAGAAACTATGGATTTCATTGGTAGCTGTCTCTTCAGTTGCATAGCTGAATGCTTAACCTGCCTTACTCTGTCAATATAATTGAAGCAATATTATTTAGTGTGGTGTATATATCGCATATGTCAATATTATTGCTACAATATATCGATAGGATTTGATATTTACCGTGTAAGGTAGGCTTAAGATGCCTTTTATTAACAGAATATGTTTCTAATTTGTTAGTATTTCTTCATTACATTTTATTGACTTAAATCATATTGACAGTATGAGGCAGAATACCACTGATTGTTGTGCTTAAGTTAGTTTAAACTTATAAATTATTCTCCTTAAACTAGAACATTTCCATCTGGTTTGAAATGAAGGCAATGAAAAATCTACCCATTACACATAACTAAAACCAGTAATGAAGAAACTTTTGCAGTTAAGTTCATTATGATATATGCAATTTAACTGAATCATTAATAACTCTTAGTTTATTATTATTTTTCCTACTACCAGGTCATTGCTGGCATACAGGGTTGAGACTGCAGTGTGGTATTACATATAGGATGTGCAAGGTTGTTACAAAAGTCTTTGTGCATAGAATAAGTTTTATTTAAATTTCAGTATAAAATCTACACATTAAAATTATTCTTCAAAATATAAGCCGTCATTGCCAATTACTGTAACCCATCTTTCTACCAGATGCCAATTACTGTAACCCATCTTTCTACCAGAAGTTGAATTTGGTTGTCAAGACGGAAAACTTCTCATATCCTGATTTGACATTCTTCTTGTTTTTGAAGTGCCAACCTTGACTGTAAAAGACCATAGTCAAACAGTGCAATGTCAAGGCTGTAAGATGCTAACACCCTCCATTTCTGCAAATCTTTCTTTGATTATGAGTGAATGATGGGCAGGAGCATTGCCTTGCTAAAATATCACTGTAATATGATTGACCAAAGCAGGGGGACTCTTTTAAAACTCTACATGCTCTTCGAGTTGTTCACAGTAAAGCTGTGCGAGTCAGTAGTCCTGCAATCTGGAACCAGATCAAAGTGCAAAACATCCTCATAATTCCACCAAACACAAAGCATTATCTTGAAGGCTGTTCTCAGAATTGAACTGCCTGAACCAAAATGCCAATGTATTATGATGAACCACATTTTCATCTTCCACCGCATAAATTTCCTCAGCCGCTGCCTTCGCACTTAATCCTTTTTTTAATAGTGCCTCAGAAGACCACAAATGACAATTTTTTCAGCCAGTATTATCAGTGAAATTTATAAACTGGAATGAAAGGTAGAGACTGTTGGTTTACATAAAGGATTAGTCAGCGATATATGCATTGTTTACATCAGTGTTGAATAAGGATTCAAATGGAGACTTTAATGTCAGCAATGAATTAATGCACGAAGAGTTTTGTAACAACCTAGTATGTGTGCCACTAAAATTCTTTTGTTTATTTTCTCATTGTTTTCATCAAGCTTTTAAAATATAATTGTGGGAACAATTAAAATAAGGTATCTGGTAGTGCAGGCTGGTGCGTAGTTTGCATCTCTATAGCCACTTCTGCTCCTCCTCCAGTCGTTCCTCATCTGATGGTCTCAGTGATGATCCTTTTCATGCGGACGGCATCTCTCTAGAGAGAAATGTGTGGGACCCACCACCTCTCTCCCCTACTGTACATATTTCCTGAAGAAGAGGTAATTCACCTCCTCCACCAGCCTCACCAATGATGTAAATACCAGTCTTCCTGGTTAGCCAGGCACGAAGTTTATCCATGATAGTACAGAACATCACAGCATGTTCAGAGACTCCACAAATGGGGCACCGGGGATTAATGTTCTTTCCATGCATCCATAGCTTTTCCCGGAACCCAATGTCCTGACAGATTCCATAATCAGGGGTAGACCCACTTTGCTTCCAATCTGGAGTGCATGGTGATGAAAAACTTCCATAGGGAACTTCCATAGAACCTTTCTCGCTGGCGACCCTCCTATTCTATTCTATTCCTCCAGCAAGTCCTCTCTCGGCACCTTCTTCCATTTCCAAGTTTCCTCACCTACCCTCTGCAGGGAGCCTGTGGCTCTTAGCATCGAATTTGATGATGAATTCGCAGAATTAGGTGTAGGGCATCTCTCTGACCAGAATCTACAAGGCCTCGTGCAGCACAATCTTGTACACCTTTGTGACTTTTAGAAAAGGCTGTCTCTGAATGGTAGCAAGCTTCTTCATCTGCAGTTGTGTTAGGTGATGACTTCAAGCAGGGGATCCGTACCATGGATAGCCAGTGAATCATTTTTTGTCTTTGATTTACTTCAAGTCATGATATAATTAAAACCTCCCAGCAATTTATAACATTTTGTTCAAACCAATTGTCTAATTTGTCATGATTTGCTGTGGCAAAAGCTGTGAATCGATATAAAATAAGGCAACTTTTTCTGCTTGTAATTTTTTTTAAATAACACAAATTGTATTTTTTCAATTATTTTAAATTTTTTCTATCTAAAATATCTTTTTATTTCGCTGCTCATGAACTAAATTATATAAAAATTTTCAGTGCCATTTTTAATAAAACAAAATTATCAAACTCTTAAAAAGTTAAAAAAATAAATAAAATAGTAAATTTTACAATTTTTATAGATTAATTTGGAGTGATTTCCCCTATGCTGAAAGGCACTAAAAGACTGCTGCAAAAAAAGAAGTGATACAAATTTTTGAAATGATGCATTGGTGTTTTGAAGACTTAGGTATGTACAATCCTTTAAATATAAATCAAGATGATCATTAGATGCTAGAAGTAGATGAAGAAGTGCATAAATAACATGGGCAAATGTTTGATACTTCAAAAAGACATGATCATTAGATGTCAGAAGTAGATGAAGTGCATAAATAACATGGGCAAATGTTTGATACTTCATTATCTATCATAAAATAATTTTACAGACAATACTTCAAAAAATATTCTATTTATATTGTAAATAAAAATATATTTCATTACAAAATACAGAATGTATAGATATATTTACAAATATAAATATGTTTCATCACATAATAATAAAGATTACAAAAAAATAGTATAAAAACATTTTTCCAGTACTAAACTTTTTTTTCATATTAAAAACAAACAGTTTTTAGGTACAAATATACAAAGATGAAACAGTCTAACATTCCAGTGCCTGATGGTGAAAATTAATTTCATACATAGGATGAATAAATTTGTAAGTAATTCCACATATAACTTAATGATATTACATATAATTCTGCCCAGTGTGGGCAAAGTGCTCATATCAGGATGGTGTCATAAGATCTTTAATTTTAATTTTTGGTGGAGGTAATTTTACTGGTCTTAAATAAGGATTATCAATGGAATCAACATCAGCTTTTGCATTATCTTCTTCTTCTTTGATACAATCTTTACCTTTTTTCCTTTGTGGACTTTTCGATGAATCATCATCTTCCAGTTCAAACACTTGGTCTTTAGGAAGCAATGCCACTAAGTAAGGAGGAAAAGTTGGTTTGCAAGCAATAACTAAAAGAAAAAAAATGAATTAATACTTTATAAGTAAACCTCCTTCCGTCGGGCGCAACAGGGTGACTGCTGAGTTTGGTTTCAATGTGTTTGGTGGGGATACATTAAAAAATTTTTAATAAAAACTTATTTAAACTCATTTATACAACAACTGAGTGATGAATATTATTATTAGAGGTGTAAAAGCAAAATAGAAAAACTTCAGTAAAAAATCTATGTATATGACATAAAATTAGTTTACAATTTTGTAGATTGTAGATACAAAATATTGTATAAAATGTAACATACATAAAAACAGATAGTAATCCCTTAACATTCGTGAGGGTTATGTTCCAAGAAAAGCATGCGAATCTCGAATGCTGAATCTATCTTCTTGGATGCATAGGACAGGTTTTATGATGGCCAAAAAAGAAAAAAATACTGATTTGTTTTAAACGCATATATATACTGTAATTACTTTTAATTACAGTATATGCATACATAAAACCTAACTCCCTCAGTTAACCAATTTGTTCTCAGACTTTTTTTGGTTGAGGGAAATGATGAAAACCATTTTTCACATTCCCATTGACGCCTTGAAATGTGATACAAAAAAAAAAAAAAAAAAAAAGAAAAAAAAAAAAAAAAAAAAAAACCCAATACAGTATCTGAGATAAGCCCTGTTGTGAAAATGCAACAGTGGGAACTAAGGTAGACATTTTTAGAAAATAATAATCTTAAGAAAATCTATTTTTAATCTAAAGTAAACTATATAATATAAGGCTTAATAATATCATCATTTTGATTAAAACAATTTTTTTCAGAGATAATTGGCCATTGTTTGAGTGGAAATTGAAAAAGCATTTTTCATGTAGAACGACATTGCACTTACTGCACTTTTGTGAATGACAGATCTGACATCTAATACTTTTCTCTTGGGAAGATAATGTATAGGTATAAAGACACTTACTGTTTTTGTTGTATTCCTTTAGGACTAGAAGATTTTTTCGAAATTTGAAAGTTATGTCATTGTCACAATGGAAACAGTAAATAAAAGTTCCAATGAAACTCAAACCTCTAGGGGTCAACAAAACCAGTAAGAAACTAAATTGATTGTAGATATCAGTACAGTCAATATTTAGTTCTAATTAATTGGGAATCTATTAGTCAAAAGCCAGCGGATTGTTCCTGCAAATCACTGCCCCTACAGTGGAAAAGGATAGTCGGGAATTACGCTTAATCCCAAAATCAGCTGCTGCATTTTCGCAACACTAGGTACGAATGGGTTAATAGGCGAAGGACTGTGATCATAAATAATCAACTTTTGGACTTCGGGTATCATTTCTGGCATCTTCTGTAGTTACATAATTTACGTATAAATGTATACATTTGTAGATTTAAATTAAATTTTACTTGTAGATTGTAAAAAATAGCGTTTTATCTGTGATTGTTTGTTCTTTTGAAGTTCAATATATGGGATAGTCGCAGTCTTGATTTATCTCTTAAACATTGAAAAAGAAAGGGGTCACATTATCCACAAATAGTCAAATACCAAATTCGCGAATGTGGAATTCTTTGTTTTACCAAATTTCTTCTTGTGGAATTGAGCACAGAATCAAAGCTTGCAAATATTGAGGGATAACCGAGCATTCGAAAATAGTTTAGTAAATATAGTAAAGTTAAAAGCTGGAGCGGTAATACTATGTATGAGAAAGGACAACAGACATTAGTAACCTATATAGCTCTATTTTCCTCATTCTATCATCCTTCCTTTTCTTCTTTGACGCAACAATTCTTTGCTTCATTGCTAGATAGACCTCATCCAGCAGCCTCTATCCTGTGCTGCAGCTGTCCAGTTCCGTATTTCAAGAAGCAGTCAATCATCTGCTGCCACTTCATCTAGCCATCTTGCTTTTGGCCTTCCTACTCTGTGTATCCGATGTAGAAATTTTTATACTGAAAAATGCTAATAAATTAAATTCTGTTAATTCATATTTCATCCGAATGGCGTATATACTATGCCCGCAATAAGTATCCACAAGATTCTTTGATCGATGTTATTCTTTTGGGAATGATCAGAAAATTTACTCTTCTGTACGTGCTTTGCAAACTACACAGTCAGTGAAGTTCACATACGTCTTTAACTTGATGACTCTCATTAAACGTATACTACTGCAAAAGCACTTCCTATTGGTGAATTCCAGAAAATGATGAAATCCCGAGTGCATTGTTAATATACATGCATTGATGGCTAAACATTTACCTGATTCTAGTAATGTTTAGTTTAGCTTCACACGTAAAGGGTGTGCCTATATTAATTTTATATAAAATGTGAGTCAACAAAATTTAATTTTGAAAAAAGAAATTTCCATCAAGTTACATAAGTTTCCATGAGTTTTTAGGAAATCTTAGTGTCTTACATGCTTGCTACATGAACGGCCCAACGAAGTCTCCCAAGCTTGACAAACTTTACCACGTCCATGCTTCGGTACTACTCATGGAGCTTCTTGTTGGTACTACTTCGCCAAGCATTCCCCTCGCAGATAGGGTTGTGAATCCTCCTTAATAATCTCCTTTCAAATACACGGAGCCGATTCTCATCTCGGACCATTCTCATCTGCTCCATACATTCTCTGATGACCATCTCTTATGCTAGATTAAATAACAGACAAGCCAATGCATCCCGCTGTCTTACACTAGCATCTGTCTCGAACTTCTCAAAAAGGTCTTTGGTCTATTCGTACAAGGCATTTTGTGCTTCTCATTGTCATTTATACCAGCCGGATCAGCTTCCCGGATTTAAGAAGCACTTTCAGGGCATGGTATAGTTCCTACCAGTCGACCATGTCCTAAGCTGCCTTTAGGTTGGAGAAAAGATGATCGAGGCTCTTCTCCAATATCAAACTCAAGGAAAATATTTGGTCTATAGTGGAGTGACCTCTTCTGAAGCCAGCCTGATATTTGCCCAATAGTCTCTCAGCATATAGCATAATATTCTTAAAAAGTGTTCCTGACAGCATCTTGTTGGCACATGGTAGGAGGGAGATACCATGATAATTTCCACATTCAGCCATGTCCTAACACCAATGTTTTAAAACATATAAATACGCTCTACTCACAGTTTGAGAAAAATATATTTTTACGTGTCGCAACCACAATGTGTTAACTGAATTAAAACTAGAATAACTTCTTGTACTGAAGGGTGGGGTGGTACTATTTGGTAATATTCTAAAGAGCCCAATGAATGAGCAAGATATCAGAAATACCATGTGGCAATGCCGCCTAAGGGTAGGGCTAAAAGACAAAATGCAGTGCCGTGCCTGTCAGATGAAATGCACCCGACGGAAGGTTACAAAAATATTTTATGCTACTCTTCGACAAGCAGTAAATTCTTCATAATAAGAACCAAACCCATTTAAGTAAATGCTTTATATATATAACAAATACCTGTACAACTACAAACCATGATGGAGGGCCTTGGGTATGGTATTCGGTAAGTTCTATATCTTGACCAGAGGTTAAACAATGAGATGACTTGATAGCATTTGGGTTTTTCTCTTTATACATATAAAATATATATACTTTTTTTTTTTCTGTTGGCGCTATAGATCATAGAAATCTTTGGCTGCGCGATGTGCTATTCTTACAGACATTTATTGCTTGCTGGAGCAGTCAGTCTGGAGGGGGTCACCCAACCTCACATTGCTGTGAAACATGGTTTCCATGATGCAGCGGTAGGCTGCCCTTTGGTCCATAACCGGTCCCTTTGGGACCAATTCAGCAGTGTCCTTCCCACAGACTCATTCGGGTGTAAGGACAGTGAAAAACCGGTCTAGATCCATGGGCTATGATTGTTCGGGGTCAGGAGGAGCACGAGGACCTATATTTCTTTCCCCGAAGCAGACCGTCTAAGGACCAAACCTCCAGGTGGCTATTTTATATCCTGGAAAACCACAATGTGATTCACAATTTAAATACACTAAAGTATATGTAGTCGATATATGTGTATGTTTGTGTGTGCATGTGCGTGTGTATGGTCATTACTCCTATGCCCGGTCTGTGTGAGTTGCCTCCAGTAGTCTGACGGTCCTCACATATATGGGGAGAGGGGTGATTAATTGCTTGAGGAATTAAATTATATTAATGCCAACACCAGAATTTAAACTCACAACCTTTGGGGTTTATAAGTAGATGCACTTTTGCTAGCACGTTAACCCGCTTGGCCACCCAAATCCTATTTATACATAGAGAGAGAGAGAGAGAGAGAGAGAGAGAGAGAGAGATATTATACAAAAGATAATAATATTAATCATATTGAAGAATCAATGGTTGACCGTAGAACTTATGAAGGAATGAGATGAGGCGGTCAAAAATCGGGATCCTTAATAAATAGTTTTTACTATTTGTGTTCCATTTTTTGACCGCTTCTCGGGCCATCTCATTCCTTCATAATCATATTAAATTTTCTATATGTCTGAGATGATTCTAATGCTCAAATCATTTTTAAAAAAATAAATAATTGAAAACCAAAACCTGACTACAAAATAACCCTATCTGTCCTAAGTGATATAATGTCTACTTAAGCACATTGGTGGGTTGTTAGTGAAGTTAATGTTTATGAATATTGAAACTTGGTATAATAATTGGATGCCTTCCACACCCGAACAAAACTCAAGAATCTTCTGATAATACATTATAATCCTTTCCGTATGTTTCCATGTACAGAAGCAAGGAGCTTTTATGTACATAGATATGGTAAAGATGCATAGGAAAAAATGTTCTTATAAGGAGCTGTAACCTTTAGTGGAAGGCATTAACAAAGTTTCATTATACATAGACGTCGATTTCACTAACAACCCACCAATGTGCTTATGTAGATTTGCAAGTACATTAGATAAAGTTATTTTCGTTGTCAGTTTTTTATTTATTTTTTTTAGTTTTTTAAATATTATTAACAATTTATAGTTTCTTATGTATGATCAATTTATAGTTTCTTACATATGATCATGACCTTACACATGATATGATATCAAACCAACAAAAAGTCGAGAATATTTAAAATATAATAAAATATTATTTCAGTATATTGAGCTCAAATTGTTTCAAAACATTTTTGGAAATTCAGTGAGTAATTTAGACCATCAAACTTAAAAATCAGTCATTCTGTTCGCTCATAAAATTGTTACATATCCTCACATGGACGGACTAAACATATTTAATACAATATGTTCTCAGTGTTTTGGGCACAAAGTGAAACATTCAAAGATTCACAGGATCTCTCTGAGTAATTTGAGCCATCAAATTTGAAAATTGGTTAAGCTGTTCGCTCAAAAAATCAATACATACCCCCAAATGGACACATTTATCACATTTTCTCAGTATTTTGAGCTCAAATTGTTTCAAAACATTCACGGGATCTTAACGAGTAATTTGAGCCATCAAACTTAAATATCGGTTCAGTTGTTAGCTTAAAAAATGGTTACATACCTACAAACAGTCAAGCTAAACACATTACCCTCCTTGTGGCGAAAGCCGTAGTCGGGTATTAGCCATCTTTTAAACTTATGTATGTTAAAACACAAAATATTGATCAAAATAGTTAAAAATATAACATTTTAATAAAATATAAGCCTTTGAAATTTTATACAAACCAGGAAAAATAGTATCAGGAGATAGAAAGAGGCTATCTGTGTCATTGATTTTTGTTTCAAATTTATTAAGAGCCCGCTCAATATCTCTCTTTTGAATAGCAGATTTTTCTCTAATTGCTTCATATTCAGTTACAGGTTGCTTATGGGTCTGAAAAAAAAAAATGAAACTAATTGAAATTAAAGATTAAAATGATCTAAATAAGAATATGATATTAATTATGATGAGTAAAAAACTTAATTACCTTGTCAAACCATTTATTTTTAACATTAAAGATAAACATTTCATAGTACTCCAGACTACAGTGTTTTCATTTAATAGCCATTAATCATTATTTCCCTCTACAATATTCCTCTTATATTATGAACAGCATGATGATTTCAATTTTTTTTTTCCAAGGGGAAAAATTAGAATAAAAAAAATACATGGTTTTAGTGCTCTCTCACTCATAAACATTGAGGTCTAGGATTAATCTTCAAATTAACACAAACTTCTTATTTCTCATTTAAATCTTTGTTATACATATTGTATATTGGACAGAACAGCCTAAGTGCTAATGGTGTCACCTTTGCAGCTGTAAACATTACAATAAAAGCTTAACAAATCTTAAACTTGTTTTCCCCACCAGAGGAATCTAGAGGTAATTTTTAGAGAGGGACTATTCAGGGCAGGGGACTATCCCCGGAACTAGGATTTTTTCCAGTGGAGGAAGGCTCAATTTTGACACCCCTTCTTTCTCTCCTCACTCCCTCCTCCAATAAAAGTCAACAGTACAGTACAGTAGGTAGTATATTTCAAAATAAATAACATCATCGGCTAGTATTAAAATTGACTGAATTTTGGTCAATACAATCAAAAAGCAGAAACAAATATTTTTTACTTAACCTAAAAATAAGTTACTCATGAGTATTGGTACTAGTAGATATGTTTTAAATTAGCTGTATTTTATTTATTTTTTTCTCAGTGGTTATTTTGGGAAGGGAAATTTCCCCTTTCCACCCATCCTGTAGATCATCCACTGTTCTCCTCCTGTTGCTAGTTTTTGTGATAAAGCTCTGGGATCAGAGCTATCTGGACTATAAAAGGCGATTACACATAGGAGAAAATCTGGCATTATTTTCTCTGGCAGTAGCAGTGCCAGAAAGCTCTGACAGATCTCTTTGGTGTCTTTTACACATGATAATTTCTCTGGGAAAATGTTTAGGTAATTCACACTATGATGGTTTTTTATAATCAAACTAACTTTGAGCTGAGAAATAATGAACCTAGTATGTCTGCAATAGATGTAGTACATCATACTGCCACAGAATATTTTCAACTGTTCAAGTGATGTACTGTGTCAAGTGAATAAAACCTAGCAACTACCAGCTAGCACCTAAGAGGTAGTTTTAGCTTTTTCTCGAAATTCAGTTGAATAATCAAATGCTTGTTCCAGGTAGAAAGATCTAAATTAGTTTGAGAAGTTTCCGGAAAAACTTAAGCAATTTCTTGGGGTAGCATTTGCTAGGCCTAATAATTGCTAGGTTTGTGGCTTTCATGTTGTAGCTTTTCTGTCTCTACTTCATTTCTGATCAGGAATCGGATAGATATAGCTTGATTGTCTGTTACATATTCGGATCGCTCAACGCTTGCTTCGGCTGTTTTTTTTGGTCTGATCACTGAAGAAAAATGTCATCCAGCGATGAAAACGATGGCAGTGAAAAGTATTTGGACAGATCACTCTTCGTTAGACTTTTAAGAGAATATTCAGAATTAATTCAAAAGTCGAAGACACAGACAGCAGTTAAAACAAATAAAGAGGCTTGGAAAACCATAACTGAACAGTATTCATCAGCCGTTGGTAAGGAAGTGATGGCAACTAAACTAAATAAACATCCATACATGCATGCATAATATCCGCAAAATAAAATTACAATTTTTGGGTATTATGTATTTTTCAAAAATTGTATGTTTATTTTGTGAATCGCACATGAAAAAAACCTTTTTCCAGGATAAAACTGTGTTAAAAGTTAATACATTCATGTAAATCACAAAAATACACTTATTTTTTATTTCATTCATACAAAAGCAACAACATTTCTTGGTGTTTTTGTTGCCCCCTAGGTACTGTTGCCGCATTTTCACATTGTTCTTCTTCAATTTCCTCTACATGAAAGAAATAATTGTCCTCATCGAAAAAATCATTAAGAAATTTCGTAATGTTGTGTAAAACTGCGCAACATTAAATTAAAATTTACCTTCGGTACATTTTTCAATGATACACGAACACATTTCTCCAAAATTGCAAACCTTTTAAGCTGCCCGAAGCATCTTTCAATCACAACTCTTTCCCCGGAATGGCAAAAGTTAAAATTACTTTCTGCTACATTAGAGAGTAGTTTGAAAAGTGTTATTAACCAGAGAAATATTCCGTAGCCAGAGTCTCTGAGTAAACATGCTCCACCATTAAAACGCGACATAATTCTCCTAATAGGGCTTCTGCGCCATATTCTCACGTCATAAACATTCCCTGTCCATTCCGCGCTCACACTTGCTCTTGTAAATATTTCAAGGGCATCACATTCACTTTGGACATTAATAGTTAGATGTCCCTTCGGTTGATGTACTCATCCCATATGTATGCTGGATTTTTTTATTTTCACGTGGTTACAGCCCAGGGCATCTATCACATTCAGCATCGGGAAACGTCTTTGCCAGAGAAGTTTTGCTTCATTTACTTCTGCTGCCATTGAATGGAAAGTGGATCCATTAATGACATTTGTTGATTATTCGATTCATGACATAGTTTATAGTTTTACAGACTGTGGATCTGTGTACACCAAGATCTTCAGCAATTCCTGATTGAAATCCTGGCTCTGCAACAAAAGTAGGAATATCTCAATTTGTTTTCTAGGGGAATGAGCTCACTCTCCTCTCATGTGTCTGTAGCATTTAAAAATTTGGTGGCTAAAAACTAAATACTTTCAAACTCAAATCTTAACATTCCTTTACAATTAGGTATTTCCTGATGTATCGAATACTCTGTTTGTTTGTGCATTGCATAAACTCTGCCATGTCTTAAGTCAAAACAACAACTGAGTTAAAAGCTAGCATGCCTCTGACCAGACTAAACAATTCCTTAGAAAATTCTAGCTTTAAAAGTTAGAAGTTTCTCTTTATTCACATAAATTCTTAAGTTGAAACTTGAAATCCAGAAAATTCTAGAAATTACTAAGCCTAGTTAATACTAGCTTTTTTAATCACTTGAAACCTAGCACTTACTTAGAAAAACGTAAGACTTAGCAACTGCTAGGTTTTATTCACTCCACCCAATGTCTGCATTTAGAAAGGTGTTTTTAGGCTGTTGAAGTGTGTTGTGCTATCTCTGTTTTGCATTTATGTGATCTTGGGTATGTGTCCTGATAGTACCTGAATCAACAAAACGTTGATCGGCAACAGTTGTTTAAGGGACTCTACGGTTTGTTTAGCCTATATATATATATATATATCTACTTTTTTTTCTAAATATATTTTGCATGAAGTGAAGTACTCAAGGAGATGGCTCCAAACAAAGACAGATGACATCACTTCATCAAGGCCCTTTGTCCCATGAAGGGATAACAGGAATAAAAAAAATAAAAATGTGCTATGCTTTATGTATTCTATTCATTAATGATTTGATAATTAATACTTTTTTCTTTTTCAGAGCCTAGGAGTATTACAGTTTTTTCCTGTTCCAGCCTGGCTCATCGTCCAGTTCGATCGTTTATCAATGAGTTGAATGATTTTAAGGAGAATCCCAATTCATCGGCTCAGGCAATGTGTCATACACTGGGATGTTCAAGTCGACCGATTGCCGGATTCTTCAAATGTGCAACTTACAACTTTTCCTGGCCCATCTCATGCACGGGGATGAGGAGCGCCTGCTTACTTTCCTGGCATATATGAAAATTTGGCAGGAGGCTCAGGTTGATTTTTCGAAGAACATTTTGTGGATGGATGAGTCGTTATTTACTAATAATGGGCTTTTCAACTGATGGAATTTCCAAATTTGTGCTGAGGAAAATCCACATGTTGTTTATGATTCACATAAAGCCGTTTGGTGTGGCAGCCACCTAATTGGACCCTTCTCTATTGGATGTGAAAGGTGAGAGATAAATGGCGAGAGGTGAACTGGTATCTCAATCATCAATTTCCCAGAAAATGGATTGGCAAACGAAATGAGGTTGATTGGCCACCTCGCTCTCCAAACTTTACCCCTCTAGATTTTTATCTATGGTGCTATCTGAAGGGCATGGTTTACGCAGCTGATTTGCCACTCATCACCAGCAATCACTAACTGCGGTTGCAACATTAAAGTAAACTGGCTATTGTAAAAACAATATTTGGTTTTATTAATCACAACAATAATAAAAGACAATGCTACAAACAAAGAATCCCAATGAGTTCATTGAAAAACAACCAAATTAACTATTTTGTTTTATGAAAAAACAAAGAAAATTTAAACAAAAATTATTTTTATTAAATAACAATCTTAAATAAATAACTGATGTAATAAAAAAGAAAAATAATTTTATTGAAGAAAAAAAAAGTTAAATTAATGTTGCATATAAGCAGCAGTGGCCGTAAATCGATTAATATAAAATAATCAGACTGGATGTGGAAGTGGATCATTGAAATATCAGACTTAAAACAGTATCTACATATAAGAGTGATGTATAAGACAATAAACATTTTTCAATAAAATGTTTATTTAATAAATGGTTGTATGTTTGTGTATTTAATATGTACGTATATTTATTTAATTAGAGATTATTTAAAATTATTACTGCTGTCGACTTCCGGTGGTCTGGGGAAGTTGTAGTAATAATTTTAATTACAGTTAGGGCACAATCTCAACTGAAAAGAAACTTCTGGGGGTCCGTATACCTCTTGAGCGAGTGTAGCGAGCGGAAGTCGACAGCCATGATCAAATTGAAGCAGTAATGATTGAAATTACAATAAGGCCGCGGTTTCAACTGAAAAGGATCCATTGGTGTTCCCTTTATCTCTTGGGCGAACGTAGTGAGCAGAAGTCAACAGCACTAATAATTTTAAATAATATATAATTAAAGCAGTAATAATTTTAATAATTCTCATAAATAGAAAAGTTAGAACCTAATACAAAGCAACTAATTAGCACAAATGGCGCTACTACGTCGACCTTCAGGTTACTTCAGTAGGAGCCACTGATAATGCGTACTGATTGCAAAGTTGTACCCTAATTAAAGCAGTAATAATTCCAATGAATACGAAATTTACATTTGAATAAAAAATAGTTAGCACTAATGGCATTAGAGAGCGTTAGTGGGACAACTGCTACTATAAAGTGACAGTCTGGGGAAATTGTACTCCTTTAGCTATCAGTAATGAGATAATGATCTCCGTAGGAAAAATATTAATCTCATTGAACATATTTTGCAGATTTCACATAAGGATAAAACAATTTGACAATAACTTCGGTTATATTTACCTAAAATTATACTTCATAAAATTTCCAGATAGTAATAATACTCACTGGAGTTCTGATATATGCATGTGGATCAGGAAACACTGGAAGATGAGCGGGTATATGAGATGGATGAGATGGTTTCACTCCTGCTTGCAAAATTCCTAATTGTTTAGCTGGCACACTGGGAGTGGGTGTAGGGATCACAATGCTGTTTACTCGTTTAGCAAATCTTTCAAGATCACTTATGTGCAATCCTAAATTAACAAGAGCAAGCAAGACATCTGCAAATAAAGGTTCTGTTCTTCCTGCTAATTCACAGTAAGCACGGCTACTGTTGCCGATTTCAACAATAACTGAAAGTAAAAACACAGAATTAAAAATAAAAAAGAAAATTACAAGTCTCTTTGATGAGAATATAAAATCACTTACGACTCTGAAGAATTTCAACTAAACTTTCAAGAGCAGTGTCATAGCTGGAATCAAATCCAATTTCAAGTAAAGTACTGGCTGCTACTGCTGACAGAACTTTTCTTTGTGCTTTTAGAGGACCAAGCATCGCTTCAAAATAATGCAATGCTAATAAGTAATAATATTCCAGAATTCTTTTTAATGTTTACATAATTAAAATAAAATTGTTGAACTTAACAATCGCTCACTAACCGCTCTGATTATAAATTGAACAGGTTATATCATTTTGAAATACTATGCTAGAGATTCAAGAAAAGTATCGATGTACATCAAATTTGTAGTTCTACGCATGGAGGAAGGAAGATACTAATGGAGGGAACATGGGTTCTACTATCGTTCTATTACGTCCTTCAACAAAATAATGTATTCAACTTGAATATCATATTATCTTCAACTCATTAGCTATATCATAGGGAATATCATTCACCTGAACTTTACGAGGTTGGCACCTTAAATGTAAGTTTACAATCTCCCATCCCCCCTTACACGGTCAATATGATACATTCAATATAAAATTCCGTCAATATATTCTCTGAGGGGTATATTGTTACAATAATATTGACACGTGTAAGGCAGGCTGCACTCGGGGAGAACTTATACATTCCACACCTGACCAAAAACTAAAGTATCCAGAATAGAGATGTTTTGATGTAGTCGAATAAAGATATCAGGGCCACCCTAACAAAAAGTGTAAATGGGCTATAGCTCTGAGGCACAAACCTTTGCAGGCGACAATTTTTATTGGTGTTATATTTTTTTTTAATTATTAGTAATTGAGTTATTTTTTATTCAAAACTTTTTCATGACAAAAATAAGCAAATAACCTGTGCTTAGTAAAATATAAAATATTAAAGATAGATAGATAGATAAAATAACTTTATTCTGGGAATAGGTCCTTTAAGAATAATTGAACAAATAAAACAGAAATAATATCTGGTCATAAGACTACAAAATACAGATCAGTTAATGTTTACAATATATTAAGTAAAATAAATAAGCAAATAAAATAAGTTCTTTTCTCGAAAAATATAATTAATTTGAACAAACAAAAAAAGATAAAAAAAAAACAATAGAAAAGAAAAAGAGAGAAAATGAAAAATATAAAAATAATGAGTTGCTTAGCAAAGTTGAAGTTTATACATTAAAAACTATTATTCACTTCTGATCCAGATGTTTATCCTAAACTGAAATTTCGCAATTAGAGAGCATTATTTTGGAGAGAAAGAAGGTGATGGAAAAGGGGGGATTTGAATGAGGATAGAGAAGAAGCATGGCGGATATTAGAAGGAAAGGAATTCCAAAGGGTAGAGGAGCGGGCGAGGAAGGAACGTTCGAATGTTTTGGTTCTGTGGGAGGGAGTATGGAGGTCAGAAAGGCGAGATCTTGTTTCCAGTGCGTGGACCGAGGATTTGAATTGTAGGAGGCTGTAGATGTAGGAAGGGTGGAGGGTGGTGATAATTTGATATAGGAAAGATCCGAGGAAATATTGTCTATGGTTGCAGGGGAAAAGCCACTTTAACTCGCATTAAAGGTGGGACACATGAGCCCGTCTTGAGGTGCCGAAGACAAATCTTAAAAAGCAGTTCATAATCCGCTTCAATCGGTCCTTGAGCACATTCAAGAGGCCCCCATATACCACACACCCTTAATCAAAGTGGGGAAAGATAATAGAGGATACAAGGAGTTTGCGGGTAGACTGTGGAAGAAGATGGAATAATTTAAGGGTACATATTGACAGTCGGGAAATTTGGGCGATGTGGGGTTTCCAGAAAATTGGATCTGAGGAGGAAATTGGAACCTATGACAATGGCCTGAGTTTTCATAGCGTTTAATCTTCATCTATTCAGGTTTTCCAGGCACTGATTCTGTCTAGGTCTTCCTGAATACTGGCAAATTAGAGGTGAGGGTATCAACCATGGAATCAATGGAAAAACAGGAATATATTTCATTCCAATGTAGTGTTTCAAGGTCAGGTAAAATGTTTTCATGGATGAGGGCGTCAAGGTTATGGAAAGTTATGGTTTTAGAGAGGATCGCAGGAGTTTCGATATTGTAGGATATTTAGTTTAAGTCATGAGAGAATAGAAACAGAACAGGTAGTTGAGAAGAGAAAAGGAGATTACGTGCTGAATCGATGACATGCAGATCTAAACAGGTGTCGGAGCGGCAAGTGCGATGGGTAGGAGAAAATGGGACGATGGAGAGAGAAAAAAAGATTTTCAAGGCAGAGTAGATCAGAAAGGAGATTGGTATTAAAATCATCGAAAGTTATTATATTGTTGTAGAGAGGAACATAATTGTAGAGATTTGAATCAAAGCATGAGTCGAAAGGAACCAGAGGAGGGCGATACACCACAGCGTAAAGGAGAGGGTGTGCATTGCAGGAAATTTCAACGACAAGTAATTCAATATGAGGATGATTGGATGGGGATGAGATATCTAGGATTCGGAATTTCAGGCTGTTATGAACATAAAGACCGACACCTCTACCATTCCGGCCCATCCGGTCATGGCGGATAAAGGAATAATTAGGTAGCAGAAGGAATGTAGGGCTTTAGACATGTTTCGGAGACTGCAATGGTATAGTAAAAGTTAAAAGGTAAAATACTGCAGGAATTCATCATAATAAGCTGGTAAGGATTGGGAGTTAGCCTGACAGGAAGTTAGGAAAATTGAATAATGAACGTAACAATTAAACAAAGAGATATATAATAAAGAAATACATGAGAAGATAAAAAAAAATGCTTCTATTAAAGTAAAAAAATAATAAAAAATAGAGAGAAAATAAATTCGCCATGAAACACAGCACTGTACTTTAAGTTTGGGGTTCATTGAAAGTTTCCAAATCCGACCAGTGGATAGACGGGTTCCAAAACGTCAGCAGGTGTCAAGGTCTTGAGCCTCGTCAACCAGAGCCGCAGGAGTCTCCCCTACGCGTATCGGAATGCCCCGTATCTTCACTGACCTGAATAGTAGGCCCTGTTCGGCCTTATTGAGTGTGACTTCCAGTTCACCGACCCTTGATTTTAATACTTTATTTTCGGAAGTCAGATCTTCCATCAGCTTTATATGTATGACATAGGTCATAAACAGTACACACCTTAGGATCACCTCCCCCTACCTAGCCGCCCTGGATGGGCCAGGAGGTTCTGAGGAGGCAACCCCTCCACCTGACTCGAGGGCAGTGGGCTGGTTACTCACTCCTCTTAAACAAAATACATATGAAGCCGGACTGTCTCATAGGAAATGACCCATGAACAGCCATATTAACCTTCAATTAGGATTTTGGAACATTTTATCATTATAAATAGTAGGAGTGCTTCGGGCACTCCTTACTGAAATTGACAGATATAAAATATGTTTATATTTATTTTAAGTAATCCAAGAAGTTCGCTGGTGTAGGTAAAAACTTCCTAGAAAAAAAAATTCACTTTCCTGTATTAGAGTTGTCATGGTACCCGCCATACTTTTGGTGTTAACTTTGGTTAACAATGGTTACCGGCTAATAAGATTTGCATCGAACTTCGGGCTAACCATAGGTAGTACCCTCTATCCTGGAATAAGGATACACAATGCAACTTAGAGATCTCCTAATGCTATAGGGGCCAATCAAATAGATCATCTTCTGATCAGTTTTCGAAATAAAACAGATTTTATAAATTTTAGGTCATACAGAGGAGTGAACATGGACACGGATCATTACTTAAGCTTAGTCACAATTAGAGCAAGGATTTCGTTACCTGATTATCTCGAAGACCATGAAGAAAAAGTTATGATGTAGGAAAATTAAAGAAAAATGAGGTTTGTTTTGCATATCAGAACCACCTTAAAGACAAATTTACAGAGAAGATGAGGACGTCTGTAGAAAACCTCTAGTCTTTAAGGAGTGACCCCTCAAGACACTCGTTGGTTTGACGAGTGTCTCTGAGTGACAACAAGCAAGATCGAAGCCTACTTGAAAATGGTAAAACTTCACACGAGGCGGTCAACTCAAGTCTATGGTTAGAAGAGAAGAGACTGTACTGAAAAAAGAAGAGGATTTTAGAAAATCAAAGGATGAAGGATGTCGAAAACCTTATAAATTCTAACGACTCCACACTCTTCTTCCAAAGATTAAATGAGGGCAGAGCAACATTTACATCTACAGTAACATCATGCAGGGAGAAGGATGGAACACTCCTCGTTCAAAATTGTCAAGCCCTCCGACCATAGGTATGACATCTTAAGCAATTGCTCTGAAAAGAACGAGTTGAAGAGGGATGCGCCGAAACCACTCCTCGTAGAAGTAATGAAATAGCCAGTAATAGAACGAGATGAGGTTGAGGATGCTCTACATAAGCTTAAAAGCAACTAGGCTCCTGGATAGACTTCAGGCAGAATTGTTGAGGTAGAGTGGTGAATAGCGGGAAAAATTGTTAAACGAGCTCATTCTTGTTATCTGAACTGAAGAAAGGACGCCACAAGATTGGGACCAGGCCTAATATGTCTTCTGCACAAGAAAGGAGATCAAAATGAATGTGCGAAATGTTTGAGAATTATGTTGCTCTAAAGCCTTGTCTAATATTCTGTTCGAAAAAATAGCCCCTTCCGCTGAGAGCGAACTTGGAAACTATCAGGCAGGGAACCTATGAGGCCACTCAACCACCGATCAGATTTTCAATCTGAGGATAATTTTGAAAAAGGACGCAGAATGTAAGCAGACTACGCAGCATCTGTTTGTTGATTTTAGGTAAGTAGTATTCAATAGAATTGGCAGAGAGGTGTACCAGTCTCTGGAGAAAGTTGAAGTCCCAGAGAAACTCACGCGTTTGGTGAAGATGACGATAAGAAACTCTAAATGCGCAGTCCTTGTTGGTTCAGACTTGTCTGAAGTATCTAAAACCATCAGCGGAGTAAGACACCGAGGTACCCTAGCATATCTTCTGTTCAGCATGGCATTAGAAAAGGCTGTAGAGCATGCGCAAAAAAATCATATGGACGTTATCGTTATAATTTTCCTAACCTATAGATCAAAATATCAGAAACCCATTGTGAAACATATGAAATGTATACATATATTGTAACGCTCTACAAATAATACTATTTTTGACGAGGATAGAGGTCCTTCGAGAGGTCCTTATAACAAAAATAGTCGGTTTTTAAAGGCTTGGCTAGATCCTGCCTTGTTATTAAATCGGAACGGACTATGTTAGCGAGTAGAAGGACATCATGTATTTCAACCAGTGGAAAAAAATCAGGTAAATTTATGTTTTTTTAAACATATATTGTTATGTTGGATTAGGAATATTGTAGCAAAAAAATCAAAATTGATTTAATTAATTTTTGTTTCCAGAATAAAACAAGATGCCCAAAGAATCTTGTTGAATGAATTGTATAAACAGGGCGTCTTCGTGAAAAAATGACTGAGGAAAACATCGTGTCTGCAAATATTTATCAAAATGTGAAACAAGATAACGTCCGAAAAATTCTTCGGATTTCGATGAAGATTGCGAAGAACAATGTGCTGAATAAAGTGGAGCAACATATGCTCAGTATGGTGGTACTAGGGATTGTGATGATGATTCAGAGATTAACAGAGAACATTGTGATAAAGATACACACACACACAGTGAAGATTTTGATGAAGATAATGGTAATGGAATTCACTTTAAGAGAAAACAGCGCCCAATGCCTAAGCCGATATATTTCCCTCGAAACATGTACATAGAGCTTCATTAAAATGCAGACAGTGAAATCAAAGAAGCAAATAAAGACGGACTCTACTCGCTACTCCAGGCTGAATAGAAACTTCGCTATGGTTCGAGTTTAATTTAATTAATTTAGATTTCGAAGTTACCCAGTTTGTCTGTAAATGTTAAGAGGATTGTTTCATTAATTTATTAATTTAATAATTTCAGATACTGTTGTTGCTAATGTCGAAAAGCGACGGAGGATGATAAAATGAAATTAGTGAAAACCTGGTGATCCTCCAAATGATCTCCAAAAACCGGTTGATGGACTTCTATAAAATAAAAAAATACTGTACAAAAGTTGTTCAAATAAATTTTATTTTAACAACTATTTAAGTATTTTTTCTTGGATATTAATAATATATTTCAGATGACTTCAACATTCCCATGATAAACTAATGAATGCGAAAATCATTACTTTTTAGGAGAGCAAAACAAACCTCTGTGTAAGGGAACCTTCGATAATTTTAATTTTTTCTGTTGGTGTTACATTTATCAACAGAAAAATTAAAATTATTAACGGTGCCTCATATAAGCAGAAGTCTACGACTGTTTTTCCTGCTCTCCTAAAATGTAATAATTTCCACAGTCGTTAGTTTACCATGGGAAAGACGACTTTTAGAGATCTTTTGGATGAAAAGGTAAATAAAAAAAAGATATCAAAAAGATGTCTTTCAGATGGTTTTTAGATGAGATATAGAGATCTTTTGGACGGAAAGACGAAAAAAATTATTTCTTTCGGATATCATTCAGATATCTTTTGGAAAGATAGGTCATTAAAAGAGGTGATCTTCATAGCAATCTTCCGTGGGTGTATTAGGTAACTGTTTCAGGGCCCCATCTCGTATAAGTATGAATAAAGGGAGCTAATTCGTGAGCGAACTCTTCACGTAAGTGACATATACAGATAATTTGTAATCCTGTAGTGTAGCCAGGATTTCATTTCGTTTCGAGGGAGGGGGGAGGAGGGATCTATCCAAGGATCTACTTCAAAGAAACCCATCCCAACCGTGGATGTAAGGAGGCCATCTTCTTATATAATATTTTCTATGCCTAGGTATATTTTTTATAAAATAAAATTCAAATATATTTATACATTTTTTGTTTACAGATAATAATAAGTAACAGTATTTTATAATATCGAGATGGGGGGGAGGGTTCGGACCCTCTGGACTCCCTCTCCATATTTATTCTCCCTCTGGCAACACCGCTGTATTCCACATTTCAGGAATATGGAAGGCAGATGCCTATTTATTTATATTAATTAATCTTTAAATACTTTTTAAAATTGACTTATATGCACAGATTATTAATATCAAGTTTTATATAAATAAATTTTCTCATGAATCACTTCATGTTGAAGGTTTTCTAAAGTAATATATCGACGTCGTTTTTTGAAAAAGACTTAAGTGCCAAAAATTCGAAATTTAGGTTTCAACTTATTATGGGACCTAAACATCGCCTCTATCGATTCTCGCTTACGTTGTATCGTAAGAAAATTGAAAATGGTTTAGAAATCGACTATTGATGACGTAAGTACCAAATACTAACGACTCTCAGTAGTCACTCTGGCCTTAACTAGTGTTAGTAGTCTTAAAAATATATTGTAATTATAAAGGTTTTGCCACATTAATAAACTCCTGCAGTGTACAATAAAGAATAAAATTGAAAAAAAAAATTATTGTTATTTGGAGAAAAATCGTTTCATTGTTTCCTGTAAAGGCTGCTAAATGGCGCTTACGCCTTTTTAAAAAAACGACGTCGATATTTTGATGAGTATAAATAGAAATATTTTTGTTTGATGTTTGGTGATTTTGGCAACACTGTTTATTTCATTACAGCTTTCTTCTGCGTTGCGTTTAAACTATTATTATTTGTTTACTCTTTGTTAAGTGTTCATAGTTCACAATGCTTCTAAAATTTAATGTCGTCATTCTATATGGAAATAGGACTAAACTCTGACTACTGATTTAGCCAATTATGCTAACGATAACCATAATTGGAATTCGATTTAGAGTAATTACGGAGTGACATCTAATTTTTGTTGTTATTATTGTAGGCCTGTTACGTAAAGCATACTATATATACTTAGTAATGTTTAAAAAAAAATATATTTGTTCCTTATAGTACCCTTGGCAAAGTAAACTATGAGCAAACTAACCTTCCCGCGTAAATAGTTACAGCAAAGGTATATTAATTTTATTTTCATTACTTGAAAATCGTTTGATAATTATGATTTGTATGCAGTTGTAACTTCTTTTTGTAAAATTAAGAATATTCTGGTCCTGATTTATTTCATTTGTGATCATAAAATTGTTCAATTGAAGTGTTGGTTTACAGCTCTATAAGTAATATATCTGTAAAAGTTTGGAGAAAAATGAAGAGAAAACTGAAATATTTTGACATGGAAGACTTTGAATCTAAGCAATTTAGTTGTTTTGTTTGTACGGAGAAGTCTAAAGAAAGAGGAATTTCCTTATTACAGTCCCAAACTGCATTTTCACGAATATCTTTAGGTGAGAAGCTTCAAGAAATTCTAGGTACCAAGTATGTGGTTCTTGTTACTTCCAGAGATTCGATATGTTGGGATTGTGCTAGCTATATAAATTGGGTTGATCGTTGTGAACATAAAGTGGATTTAGTGAAAGAATATATAGTTAATCAAGTTAGTTTAAAATATAGAAAAATTGAAGTAACTCTTCAAGAAAATGTTGAAAAATGTGAGCCAATTCATGCAGCAGGTAATTGGATCTTTATACTTAATTATTAAATAAGTTGATCTAATAATTGTTTTTTAAAAACAAATTTTTGTTTCTGGCATGCATCTATTTTATATTTTAATTAGATTTCAGAATGAGAAATATTTTTAAATCATAGTTTAGGTTTTTAAATATTTTACATGTTCTTTTGTGTTGTTCCATAGGTAGTTTAAAAGGAAGTAAATAAAAGTTGGCAATATATTTGAGTTTCATTAAAAGTCTTCCTCTTTACCATCTATGATTAAACCTTGCATACCCTATACTAAATATGTATCATTATTTTTGTTTTAAATGTTATAAGTAACTTTTTAATATAAAGGATTTTCTACTTTCCGGAGTTTCATTTGATAATGATTCTCTTTTTAATGTTGTCGTTTTAGTCTTTCTATTTTAGATTATGAGAAAAAATTGGTGGCAAATTGTAATAAGTCGAAAGCCGCTTAATAATGCTGGCAAAATGTTATTTATCATATGCTATCTTAAGAGACGAAAAAGTGACTTATAATATTTTGCCATCTGAAAGATATAATGATATTAAAGTAGTTTTGTGATGTTTGTGTGCTTAATGAATAATTAAATGCATTACTTATCAGTCACTGTTATTTTTATTTAGAAGTAAGTGTATGGCTTTATAGTATCATAAATTCTGTAGATTTGTTATTTTAACCTCCAATGTTGTCCCCTGATGTCTGTGTACCAAATCAAGCACCTACTGAGAAATAGCAAAAAAAAGTGTTTTTTCTACTGACTATAGCACCAAAACGGCTCTAACAATTTTGATGAAACTTGCCTAATGTCTTACTTAATGCCGTTAAAGTCCGCCATCGAGAAAAAGCAGGAAAAATGTTTGGAAGAAAAGAAAATTTACTTGCGCATAACTCATAAAGTATATATTTTATGGGCAATGGTGAATGTTCATTTGAAAGGTTATTAATTTCTCTAAAAACAAGATTTTTTAAAAAATCTTCGAAATCGGACCTGTATCAGCAATGGCATAGGGTATTTGACATTGCAGTCATGTTTTTAAAAGTATTTTGTAAATTTTCTCATGGAAACCCATTCATCTTTCTTTAATTTCTTGAATACCTTGAAAACTACCTATCTTGGAACATTCCAGATGGTCATTCCATTGATAATTAAATTATTAAAAATAATAAAAAAAATAAATAGGACTAATATTAGCGAAGATACTGTATTAACCTTTGAATCCAAAACGGTATGAAAAGAGTTGATACCAGAAATTTTATCTTTCCTGCTGCCGTTGTCACAGCCATGTGCCACACACACTCCAATTTTTAAAATCAAATCATCGAAAAAAAAACAGACAATAAAATTGGAGATAGGTGAAAATAACACACCAATCGCATCTAAGGTCAGAAATGCGTTATAGCTGTCTGTTGGTTATGAGATTGGGGGTATTGAACCCATATCCATCCTCCTAAAGGCTTCTTTGTGTTATTCTGTATCTTTGGTTTAGATAACAGTTATCTGAATGGATCTGGATATCTGTCCAGGAAGGTTAGAAATTATCTGCCAGGCTGGACACAGTGTTATGCCTCAGTTAGCTTGCTATTTCTTGTTTGTTGCAAATAGTATTGCTATGCCTACCTCAAATTTTTCATTGAGATAATTCCTCTAGAAATTAAGGAAATTACTGGAAACTCCTTCCAACCATCGATTGCTGATAGTTAAGCGTATCTGCATTAGGTAACTGTCATTAGTAATGATATTTTTCTTTTGTAGGAAATGTAATATCGCTATTGATTTTGATATTTACAATAGTGAAATTTGTCTTTTACATAAATATGATTGCATGTGACTTGGCAGTAGGTATTTTAAAACCGTGTATGCGGAGCAAAGAAGTAACTTTTGATAGGATTTCCTTTGGAAGATTATGATAAATCAACATATTGTTTCCCTCCACTGATTCTATGCTGACCATCCAATAATTGGCAAGTAGAAAAATCTTGAAAAATTGGTTTCTCTTGACTTGAATAAAAGCAGTTGTAGATATGTAGTTTGCATTGCACTTCTTAGCTTAGACAAATAAATATAACATTTTAAAAAAATAGAATTGTAATTTATTATAAAAAATCTGGTGTGGTGCACGCATCACAACTTTCTCTTACTGTCCTATAATAATTATCTTTTAAATAGAATTTTAAAGAGTTCACATAAACAATACTTGAAATAAACTCGGCAGCATTCATTTCTTCACATCTTCTCCTACATTATACAATAAAACAATTTTCATACGACACTACTGTACACTACCTATATATTTTAAGTTTGTCAAGTTGAAAATATATTTTAAAAGTTTCGGTTTAGTTTTTATGGAAACATTTTGTTTCCAATAAATAATATAAAAGTAGAAATTATTAAGTTAATTTCAGCTTTTGTATTCTTACATTACATTATTACCGAGCGTTTGTTGACAACAAATTTGCGGATTGGTGGGACTAGGTTTGATCGCATCTGTCTCCTTTGGGATGCGCTTTGTAGTCCTCATCAGGTTCTCTGTATTTTTGGTAATTCCATTCCAAATTCGATCATTTATATTTTAGAGAGTTTAATCACCTTTCATATGATTTCATACACGATTTACCATAAAATACTTACTTTTTGAATTATACGCAAATAAAATTTTCTTTTCGCTATAACATTTTCCGTATTTTCTCGTTGATATACTACGTACATGAAAAGTTAAAGGGCTTTCAGGAGAAGACATTAGGCAAGTTTTATCAAAATCGTTGCAGCCGTTTCCGAAAAAATTGTAAAATCCATGATATAATTACCACTTCCCGTTAGTCTGATGCGCTGTATCTGCTGTTACTGGTCCGATTTTGATGATTCTTTTTTTAGATAATTTAATTACCTTTCATGCAAGTCTATACCTAATTAACTATAAAATGCATGTTTTTTAAGTTATGCGCAAATTAAATATTCTTTTCATCATAACTTTTTTCGCTGCATTTGCTCGGCGATGTACTAAATCTATGAAACGTTAAAGGTCTTTATGAAGAATAATTTAGGCAAGTTTCATCAAAATCGTTAGAGCCATTACTAGATAATTGTAAAAAATTGTAATATCCATGATATAATTACCATTTCCGGTTAGTCCGATGCGCTGTATCATTGCTAATACTGTTCCGATTTTGATTGTTTTTTAGATAATTTAATAAACTTTCAGACAAGTCTTTACATAATTTACCATAAAATGCATGCTTTTTAAGTACGCAAATTAAATATTTTTTCTTCATAACTTTTTTCTTTGAATTTCCTCAGTGATGTACTAGATATATGAAAAGTTAAAGGCCTTTATGAAGAATAATTTAGGCAAGTTTCATAAAAATCGTAAGAGCCGTTTTCGAGAAAATTGTAAAAACGATTATATAAAGTAGCACTTCCGGTTAGTCGATTTTGTCGAAAATGTTACTTTAACAACACATGCATGTGCCTACCTTAAATATGTAATTTTAGTATCGTAATACTTTTCATTTTTGAGCTAAGCTGTTCACATACACACAGACACAAAGACCATTTTGCGAGACTTGGTTATTTGGACTCAGGGTTCCTTAAAACGTGTATTTCTTTTGAAAACTCGAATTCGAAAATTTTCACGATAGCAATACTCCTCCTTACTATATACCTCTGGTATATAGGTAAGGGAAAGTAAAACTGGATTCTTACAATAGTAGACGTGACATAGGAGAATGCCTTATGCACCATTTTCGTAAGATGGGTGATAATAAAAAAAAAAAATATATATATATATATTTATTGGTGGTTTTTGTCTAGGTCTGTAATGATTTTCAATATCTTTTTAATTCTGATTAAACTATCACTGTCATGAAATATTACATTAAAATTGATACAGTTCGTTGAGAATTGGCAGCAATTGAACCCTTTTGGGGGCCAGTGGACAGCATCCTACCCTGGTCACCTCCTAATTATGCTTGACTGCTAAAATTACTGGAGATTTTATAAAAGATTGATTGAGCCAGACCTCTTGCCTAACAACTAGCACTTTTTTTTTGTCCCGTGTGGGGACATGTGCAACATTGACCACCATCCATCCCTGTTCTGCATTGCCGCTTTCCTATTCCGGATCCCAAGCATGAATTAGACATCTTCAGCTACGCTATATGTCTACCGCAATTTTTTCTTGCAGCATTTTTTTGGGGATCTGATCTTCAGATTTTTCTGCGACATTTTCCTGCTGATCTTTGTAAAAGTTTTGAGATAATGGTAGTTTAAGGGGAGCAGGTTTTCAGCCTATTGTCCCTAAGGAAGAACTGCCTCCTCAGAATGCCCTAACTCGCTCCCCCTTCTGGGCGGAAATCCTAGGGTGTGTACTGTGGTGCCTTAGTCTGTCGATGTGGGGGTGAGTGTAGTACTGTAAATGATATAAATGTATGAGACTCCAACCTGGAGTGCCAGTGACTATCGTACAATAACCTTGCAATGAGACCACCATCTCCCTACACGTTTAGGCATGTTTATCTCTTCTTATTACAAAAAAAGCTTTAGAAAATACCATTTATAATTCATACTGTCTAAGGATATTTCTTTCTATTCACAGGGTATAGGTTTAACACATTAAAATAAATGCTTTAATTATAATGCAGCCTGTTTTGATTCTAAGAGATTTTTTTAAAATGTTTTTGCTTTGATTAATTGAATCTTGTTCTAAAATAAAAGTTTTTGTTTTTTTATTAGCTTAAACATATTAAACCTGCATTTCTTTCTTTACAACTTGATGGTTATGATCTTTCAGTTTATATCTTAATGTAATAATTGATAAGCTTTATTTATTTGTCATATTGAAGAATATAAGATTGAAACATTTTTTCATTTTGATGTTCTAATTTTCAATTCATATAGCTAAAAATGTGTTTCATGGGTTTGAGTATTTATTTAAAACAAAAGTTATAAGCTTCAAGTTCTGACTTATTTTTTCAGTGCCAAATCAGAAACCAACCACTCCACCTTTACCAGCTGTCATGCCTATCCAGCACACCGTGAGTACGCTTTTTCTTCTTTATCTTTTAGTTTTCATATTGATTTTCACTATCTCATTTATTTGCAGAAAATGTTTCACTTTTCAAGATCCACTCCCTAATCATTTGATCCAATATTGTTTTTTTGTCGAATTGCTTTTATTTATTTATTTTTTTAAATAATTAATTATTTTTATTTTTATTATGCATCAAATTTGGGTTAACTTTGGATACATACTAAATTTGTTTTATAAAACAGTTTAACGTCTTTGTGAATAATTCATTCTTAAACATAACATAATTTATTAAGAATATGATTAAATGTTTGCTAAACTATGGATAACATTATCTTGTCTTAGGTATTTATTTTATTTAATACTTAAATGTACTGGTTATTTAATTATTGTTTCTAACAATTAGGAAACAAAGGAAAAGGAGATAAAAGAGGATCCCCCTCCTAAGGCTAGGAAAAAGAAAGAATACTCCTGCAAATACTGTGGTAAAGGTTATGTCAGCTTGATGTCTTTAAGTATGCACATTCAAAGGCTTCATGGGGGTAAAGAAGTTTGTGAAGATTGTGGTGCCAGATTTGAGACATTAGCACAACTTAAAAGACACATGAAGAGTCATATTCCTGCAGATAAACAGTTAACCTGTGTCTCTTGTGGTTTTCATACAACAAATACTGAAGTTTATTGTCGGCATGTTTGTAATTCTAGTATTGTTTCATTGACCTGCGTTACTTGCAATAAAAGGTAAAATAAAAAAATAATTTAATTTTAATTTAATTTTATTGTTTTCAATAATAATTGTTCGCTCTTTATGCTAACAAATTTGAGAGACCAAAACAAAAAAATACCATATTATTTTTATGCATATAAAAATATACCATATTATATTATTTTTTTTTGTACACCTCATGCATATTTATATTTACGTTCAGTGTGTTTGCATGCTAGGTTTTTGGACAATTGGATAACATAAACCCAAAATTAAAAGGTACTTCGATTTGTAATTACACTTATTTTCTACGTAGTTAGTATGCAGTCTGGAAGACAAACCTTTTTTTTTTTTTTTTTGTTCCAAAGGTCATAATAACATTACATCATGGTATAAAATGAATTTTGTAAGGTTTATGTTTTATAAAAATCTGTTTGTCGATGTGCAAGCATTAAGTAAGTAAGGGATTGATAAATTATTTGCCACTGCTATAAATTTGTTTTATTGAAAACTAGTCTAGAATGTTATACATTCATCGTCAGTTCTAAAAACTCACAAAAAATTCAAAAATAAGCAATTCAAAATATAGTTTGGTATTATTATACATATTAAATTAGATTAATATAAATCAGTATCATAAAACATTTATGAATTATGAATTTAATTAAGACAAGAAATCAAATACATGTTGGTACTCTCCAAGGTTTAAATGGATTATATCAAACAGAAAAGTTTGTACTGGTTTCTTCTCGCGTTGAACTAACAATGGACGAAAGGTAGGTAGCATGTTTTTAGGTAAACAGTTCAAGGATCAGGGTTTTTCCAGTAATGCTGATGAGTAATTGTTTTTTCTGTTATAGGTGGGAATAAATTTAATATCGGACTATTGGAGATATTTATTTGGTCATTTAAGCAGAAATCTGGATTGGATTTGAAAGATTTTATTATTTCAAGTGCTTCATATATTTTTAATTTGAGGCTGTTTTCAACGTGATGTATTAATTTAACTACTGAGTCTTTGATGGATTTATGATTTTTTCATATTCAATTTCAATTTTCAATGCAATTCATTCAATTTTTTTATACTGATGACCAGAAAAATTTAGACATTTTAATTTTCTTCAAATCATCTTTTAGGGATTAAGTGAATAATATTTGGAGGTCGATATTGAAAATTTATTTGGTAGTATTATACTCCTATACTTTAATCCATTTTCAGAATCAATCCCATTACATTAAAATACTGTTTAAAGAAGTTTTCATTTCAGAGTGGACACTAGATTAGTTTCCTTCAAAAACTGATCGACACTACTTTATTACTTAGTATTTACAAAGGGAGGACACAGTCAATGGTTCACCGTTTTAAACCGAATTTTTTTTGGTGATTCCACATCCAAAAATATCGGAGACATGTCCAGATGTTCATACCAATGGGCCCCATGAACCGACAAAAAAGAAATTAAACTTTTAAAAATGACGTTTTTAAAATAATTTTTTACTCCTATTATTCTGCATCTACAAAAATATATACAGAAGGTTTTTCGATTTTCTTTTACCTAGAACATAAAAAAAAAAAGTTTGATAGATTTCAATGAACTTAAGCTACTGAAAAATAAATAAAAATATTTATTTGAAAATTTTTATAAATGCCTTTTGGCATATATTGTATGTGAGTTCATTTTTGGAAACGTCCTCTTAGGGATTGGCATGGAAACTCATCAACTTCATATTTTTATGGTATTAAAAGGATGTTAAAATATACCAAATGACTCTTAATAGGCCAAGCTGAATTTGAGTTATAAGACAATATATTCATGATTGTTTAAAGGCTTTGTATTGCCTTTTAAGCTAGCAAATGTATACTTTATTGTTATCACCAGAAAGAGCGAAAACTCGTCTTCTCAACGCTACCAAACCATTTGAATTTGGTCAAAGTATGCATGAATAATAAAGGTTTAACATTGATTTAGGAAAATTTGCAAACTAATTCTCTCCCTCTGGTAAGAGAGAAAAAATTCAATTTTTTGTTTTTGTTTGGGATTTGCACCATAAGGGTTTTTTGCAGTGCTGAATCTGAATATAAAGTTAGTGGGCGATATTGGACACAACCAAAGAAAATAAGTATATCCGTATGTCTCCTACTACAGATGCTATAAATGCTTCTAATAAAAAAAAAAAATCGATCACTAAAACTTTCTTTATTCATTAAAAATAATGAAACATGCATACTAAATCACCGTTCTGGAAAATCAGAAAAAATCCACTAAACTAAACACAGCTCCATCTCTCTTCCACATATAACTATTGAAGGAAGATACTTTGTCGTTCCTTTGCTGGTCACTAGCTAGAACGTTAATAAGGGTATGCGGTATTAAGAACGTAGGCGATTTTGGGCCCCCTATTTTAATAATGCACCTCAATATCAAAGGTATCCAAAATATTGAAATAAATTGATACGTGACCTTAATATTGATAGTACTTTCTAAAACTACGGCTCTAATAATATCATAATGCACCCTGATATCAAAGATCCATAATGTGAAAATAAATCGATACATGGAATCCTGATCTTAACATCAATAGTATTTTCAAAAATGACGCATTTGAACACTAAAAATGGACTCTTTTATCAAAAAATCTAATTTTGTGGAAAATAAATGATTTTACATTCAATTTAAGGAACATTTCATGTGTTACATTCTTATGAAATGAATATTAAGACTTGAAATGGACTAAACATGCTAATTATTACAAAAATTATAAACCTCTGAGTATCTTGATTTTTATTAAAATGAATTCTTTGGATGTTGGCAAAAAAAGCTCATTAATTCTACATGTTTTTTAAATAAACAAATTTCCATTGAAGAAAAAATCAATTTCAATTTTTCCAGATTATTTAAATATGGTTATTTTTGACTTAAAAGCATTATAATTTAGAAGAAATCCAGCAGAATAATAAAGATGTTAACATAAAACTTCGAAGTGAAGAAGTATCTTGTCTGACAATCAGTAAAGAAAGTTTTACTGAATAAACTAGGGCGTAATAATGAGAAAATCATTAATGTTATTAAGGATTAAGAAATTTAACTAATAACAGTGAAAAATCGGAGATTTCATATTTAAAATAGTGAGGAAAGTTATCTCCAGTATGGTGGAAAATAAATGCTGTGGCTCAGCATTTCTTCAAAGAGATAAGGCTTAATAAATCTGACCGCCATTCATTCTATTTGTCAGTAGCCATCATCGGAGAAAATAAATTTATTAGACCTTATCTCTTTGTAGAAATGCTTTTCACAGCATTTATTTTTCACCATACTGATGATAATTTTCCTCACTGTTTTAATTCTCAAATCTTCAATTTTTCATTGTTACAAGTTAAAATTTGTAATTTTTAATGAGTCTCATGATTTTTTCATATGAGCGTCTTTATAGAAAGCTCTTTTATATGAGCTTTTCATTGCTAAATATATATCTATCCATATTCCTAAAACAATTTACAAAATTAGTATGCCTAATTAGTATTTTCTTTTAAAGGTATGTTGATTCCAACTTCAAAAATGATTCCAGTTCTGGTACTTACCAATGTCAATCTTGTGCTACAGATGAAGCAACAAGACTTGAACGAGATCAACCTTCTCAGGTAAGTAAATTAAATAAAGTAAAATTTAATTACTATATGATGCATGAAGTGAATATAGCACAAATGATGTAGAATTGAATACTAAAAGCAAAGTACAGAAATTTATATTGGAGTAAGTTTTTTTGATCCTAGAATAATTAAGGAAGAAGTTGATCAGGAAGGGAGGAGGGGTGTGGTCAATGCCAAACGCACTAATAAGTGTAACTTATTTATTGTTAAAAAATAAATAAGTTACATTTGTGTTTGGTATTGACCGCACCCTCCGACCGTTTTCCTTAATTACAGAAATTGTTGTTATTATATTCATTTTTTTATTTTTATTTGTTTCCTTAACCTGTCAGTTCGTTGAAATTGTCTGAATCAATCAGGTGAATATATATATAGGCAATCAAAAATGACCTTTTAAATGAAATTTTTAGTTTGCTCCACAGAGTTTTGGCTCTCAGTTCCTATGGTAAATTAGCTTACTCTAACTGCTCTAGCCCTGAAGTTCCTCAACGTAATTTGGACATTGGCTGATATAAAAAAAAAAAAAACTTGTTTATATTGTTTTTTATTAATCATACTTTCGCTTGAATTATCCCCAACGAATTGTTATTTAGAATTACTATCATAGTCAAGTATTCATCACTTCTAGATGATTGAATTCAGTACAGAATTCAAGTAGAGCTGGATTCATTCTACACAATTCAGAATTCAGAACCCTGCCATTTCAAATTAACTTCAGTTCATAATAAATGTTAAACAAAGATTCTTCATGTAAATTCATTTTGGATACTGCTTTTTTATTACTTACTTCTTAAAAAAAGATGGTTACAGAAAAAAATATTGTGAAATTGTAAAGTAAATAAAAATAAAAAAATCATTATTTATCAGAAAGAAAGCTAAATCTAAAAAATAAATTTTAATATAACCATTGCTGCTCCTCACTGTTTTTACTGCATTGTTTAAATTGAACTTATATCATTATTAAATCTATGGTATTTCTTGATATATGATTGTAGGGTCTTTTTATTTTTTTAATTGGATGGTATGAATTATTAATAGATTTTTTTATTCTTCAGGAAGAAAATACTGGTGCTGAACTTGCCACAGAAATGCCTGAATTTTTCAAGGATCCTGAAAACAATAATGATGTCAGAAATTTAGAAAGAAGTGAGGAAGAATGTGTATCTTACTTACGGTGTGAAGGCTGTGAGGAACAATTTAAGCTTGCTGATTTAACAAAACATTTGTGTTTTATTAGAGGTGACACTGTGGAATTTGTTGAAGTAGAGGCACCTACATTTCCAGGAAAGAAGAGCCAACCCACTTCGGTTCCTTTATATTGTAAAGATTGTGGCGATCAATTTGTGAATATTGAAGACTTACGAAATCATTGGGATCATACTGGCCATTTAAGACAGGTAAGTACTACAGCTGTTGAGCTCAATAAAATAAGAGACAAATATAAGAAAACAGAAGCTACTTTTAAAGTTGTTAAACAGAATTTTAATATTCGTGCCATAATACCTGGTCAAAACGAAGAGGCACTGCGTTCTGCAGATGATTATAAGGATATGTTTGTTAAGGTTAGCAGAAATACTGATTCTATTGAAGATTTTGTTAAAAAAGATGGAAAAGAGTGTGAAACATGTGGTATTGTTTTTTCTACTAAAGAGCTACTAGAAGAACATCAACAAATGGATTGCCTGACATGTGTTACCTGCTCTGTCTCGTTCTATGACAACAAACTACTCAAGAGACACTATCTTTACACGGGGCATGCTAATAGGGTCATTCAGCCACCTCAGTTGGCTCCTGATAGTAAAGGACCTTTAGGATTCAAATGTCATCGCTGTATTAAAACATTTCAATCTAGATTTCTGCTTAAAAAACATTTTCAGGTTCATTATCGAGGTACAAATAAGGGAGCTTGTCAATTTTGTCTTCTAGAATTCGAAAACAAAAATGATATCCAGCAGCATGTTCTTGAAGTACATGGAGCACATTTATACAAATGCAGTCATTGTGATCGTACATTTATGTCAGAAACATTTAGAAATAGACATGAAGCAAAACACAAGGGTCCCTTTGAATGTCAGATATGCAATATAAAATTTATTAGTAAAAAATCTCTACTGTTACATAATGAAACATATCATCAAGGAGAATCTGGTTCCTGTACACTGTGTGGGAAAGTTTTTGAAGATCCTTTAGCTCTTAGGAAACATGAAAGGCGCCATTATTTTGAGAAACAGTTAGATTGTGATGTGTGTAAGAAGAGGTTTAGAAATAAAGCTCTTTTAATCACACATTTGAAGATTCATGGAGATAAAATCAAAACTAAATGTGATGTTTGCCAGCTTGGGTTCACTACTGAGGAAGCATTAAAAGAACATAAATTTTCTCATATGAAGCCTGGGAGATATAAGTGTCCAAGATGTAATGTTACTTTTGCTAACAAAGCGAATTTCTGGATGCATACAAAAACGCATGAAGCATGCTATGTTTGTACAGTTTGTAATAGAAGTTTTAGAGACACATCTTTGTTAGCTGTACACCGAAGAAAACATTGGCGTGTTAGGCCTTACCAATGTCCACATTGTTCTCGCACGTTTTCTGTGCCTGCGACTTTAAGGAGACATCTGCATGTACATACTCGTATTTATCCACATAAATGTGGTCTTTGTAAAAGGGGATTCCTCACAAGACATGCGTACCACAGACATACTGAAACAGTACATGGTGTTTCTCACAGCTTTCCACAAAGGAGGCCTAATATCCCTTCTTTGCCATTAAATGCAACTGACGAAGATATCTTCCAAGCTGCTGATACTCTAATTGCTGATGATTCATTAATGTTTAATGACTATCAAAATAAAGAAATTGAACAGGTATCATCAAATGATCTTATAACCAATGAAGTAGTTGTAGAAACAACTGAATTATTTGATGAAATTTTGCATTAATGACATCTATTGATTTAGTTTTAATGTTTTTATTTTTAAAAAGAAATATAGTTAATATTGGAAAAAAAAATGTATTATTTGTAAGTAAATTTTTTATTTTGTTTATAATTTACGAATTATTTTTTACCTGGCGAAATTTACAAAACCTGAAAAAATGAAGATTTTTTATTCTGTAAATATAGATTTGTGATTATAAATTTTGTGTTATTTCTTAATTTTTTTTAATGTTTGATTGGTATATTATTATTTTTTTGTAGTCTTGTTAAGAGTCAAACTCTTGCCAATTCTTCAAACAGGATTAAAACTATTATTCTAGCCTGCATTGAACTAAATAAAATATGACATTAGACACAATCAGATCCGTTAATTTTTCATCTTTGGTTTTTCAATCACAATGTTTTCTGTCAGGTTCTTATCTACTAATTTTTGTCTGAGTAATTGTTCATTAATGTTCCAGCACTAATTTTGAAAACAATAGCTCTATTCATGACAAGTTTTCAACGGTGTCTTCAGAAGAAAAAAAAAAAAAACTAAGAGAAGTAAAATTGGAATTTAAAAAGGTTTTTAATGAATATGTACCTGTTATGTAACTACTGAAATAAAAATCTGAATTGCATGCATCTATAAGATCATGCTAGTGTTTGGCTTTGAAATGTTAATTTTTTCCTCATAATTTCTTTAGTCCCCAAATGCAAGACCCAAAAAAATTGATTTTGTTTAATGGATGGTATCTCCACTATTTGCACTACCTTCATGAAATTTCATATAGATTATTGTTTCCTTAATAGTGTGGCAAAATTGGAAAGCGCTGGGTCTGGGGTTTTCATATCGTCCTCAGCGATATCATTCATTTTTTTAACCCATATTATCGTTAATAAACGATATAAAATTACCAGAAAAAAACGAACAGACAATAAAGATCGGATATAGGGGAAGTGAATAACACAAATCTCATTTAACGCCAGAAAGATTTTAGAGCTCTGTATGCGATGAGGGGGAGTAGTGAGCCCACACCATTCCTCTGAAGGCCTATCAGTGTTATTCTGTAGTCTTTGCTGTCAACTTCAGCATCACTTTTATGTTTAAAACACTGCCAATTATTAAACTATGGTTTATTATTTCAAAATAATAATAAATCCAAAAAAAAAATGAGAAATTATTTAAATTAATTTTTTTTTTTTATGGCTTTGGTTTAATGAACACTTTGTTTTTCCTTTATCTTCATAAATGGCTGAGATATGGACATATGAAACATTTAATCAGCCACCATTTCTGAACAAAATGGCTTATGGCAATATCGAGTTCTGAGGATCATCCCTCAGAACTGACTCCAAAGTGACCTGTGATCAGTGTTGCCTGTTTTCACCCTAGATTTCTGGTTTTATTTACCCTCTGAGGTATTTTTTACTTTTCTAATAATTTATTCTTATCTTGTACTATGAGGTAATTTTGGTTACACTAATAAAAAAATAATAATTAAACATTTAGGGTTAAAGTTGGTGGATTTAAAGGAAAATTTAGATAAGTTTAGGGTTAAAGTTGGTCAATTTAGGGGAAAATTTAGATAGTTCTTGGAGAAAATACAGGGCTGACCTGGCAACAATGCCTGTGACTTTTGTTCCAAATTAAAAAAACAAAAATCGGGCCTGTTGTCTGGAAAAGTGGGGGATGGTGGACAGATGGATTCTTGTATTCTATATATCTTGAAACGTTAAACCTCAAATTTTGAGGAGGGTTAATATGGTTAATATAGATTCATTATTAAACCAAAATTATAGTTCATCTGGCAAAACAGCTGATATATTTAGTCTTTAGGGTAGATCTTGTATTAAAATATCACTACGTTTCAGAAGATCATAGGAACCGTTTTATTCTGTAATTTTAATTTTATAATAAAGTATTATTAATAATTTAATAATAAAGCACCTTCGATAATTTTAATTTATTCTGTTGGTTTTGCATTTTGCATTTATTTTGCTCTCCTGAAAAGTAGCTATTTTAATATGCGTTAGTTTAGCATGGTGGCGACGATATATTCTGCTTAGAGGGCGAACGCTGGGAGAAGGGTCGGGGGATTAACTACTCCCCTCGAAATTTACGAATAAATATGATTTTCATACGGCTTAAGGTTTGTATTTTGAGTAATATTTTTGTTAATTTAAAAAAATAATTTTTGATGCAATTTTCGTACATTTCCTTATAACTTACTTCCAGTTTGTCGATTGTAGACATTTACGTATTTATTTGTGTTATTAATAGATTCCCCCTCTCCCGAAAAAAAAAATTTAATCTCCTCCCGAAATTACTTTTAAATTTTCCCTGAAAAAAATCTGCTTTTACGCCCCTACTGCTTAGCCCTTTCAGTGACGCAATCTAAGGGGTTGCATTCATCTCATTTCCCTCACCTATACATGAAATATATAGGTTATCTAATATAAATCGGATCAAATCCTTCTCACGGCCAAACGGATAATCTAATCAAAAAATGCGAGAGGAAAAAGTCATACGGCTACTCCTATTGTTTTACCAACCACTATTCCTTTTTTACTTCGACGCAATACGTGCAGTTGGCGTGCAATGAAAACTTGGGATTTACTGATAACATCTACTTTTTAATACGTTCATTTATAATCATTAGTAAATTATGAAAGACCCAGTGAATCGTATTTCGATATCTTCAAAATTGAAGGATTTACAGAATTTTATAATCTTGTATTCTTAACGTTATTATAAACTGGAATCTCAGAGGCATGATACATCATTCTATGTATATTTTCATCGTCTTTCTATTGGAAATATTGCCAAGTCTGTAAGTATATTATTGTTCAGAAAAAACAAAAAAAGTAGTTTCGGAAATGATTTTTCCATATGTTATGAAAGAGAAATTGATTGCACGAATGCAAGTTGTTTTACTTCTTCAGGTAGAAGTCCGAAGTAAATAAAGGCGCTTTTTAGTATATATGACGCCATCAATGTCGCTTGTTCTTCATTAATAACCATTCTTGCTTTATATCCAGCCATTGGAGTAAATCCACTCTAAATCTTCTTGACATGCCGTTGCAACGTTGTTCGATACATTTTTGCAGAAAACAGGTTCCGTTTGTGTTCCTCCCTTCTTCCTTTGTTTATCCTCTGAAATATTTTTGCATATGTTTGTATATATATATATATATATATATATATATATATATATATATATATATATATATATATATATATGTATATATTATTTTTTAGAGAATTAAGGACTTGTATAAAGGCTTCGATATGTTATAATGCAAAAAATAGAAATACGATCTCTGTTGGCTTTTAAGATTGATTTTATTTGGCCAACAATTTCGCTGTTATTCAGTTATTTGTTAACCTAAATGATGAGGAAATGGATACGTCCTTTCTTATGTAGGAAGGCTGCGGTCATTGTGGTGAACCTAGTTCCATATTCAGGGGCGAATAACTAACGAGATTTTAGTTGCTAAGTCGTTGATTTCAATTTGTCATAATCCAAAAGATAATTTGTTTTTTTTTCTTCTATTTTTCATAAACTTTGAGCTGAGTAATTTAAATTTAAGGAAAGCAAATTCTGAAAATGTGAAGCTATAATCCAATATCATTGGTGTATATTTACACCTGTCTTTAATATTATTCCGTTATAATTATTGCTATACAAGTACTGTTGTACATTTACGTTTAAATAGATATACAGAGGTGACTAATGGAATATGTAATGCATTTATATAAATGTATGCAATGCATTATTTTCATATTGGAAAGATATTGTTAAACAGTTTGATCTATTTAAGTAAGTTTTTTTAGCGTAACTACTGTTAATTTTGATTAGCAGTCTAAACTACTGCTAATTTCAAATAACTATTAGTTGTTTCTTCGGATTAAATATTATTACAGGAAAATGGGTTTTCTCAATAATGGTTATTTTGTATTTGAAAAATTAATAAAGTTTTTCTTTGAAGACAAATCAGTTTTTGAAAATTTTGTTCAAAGATGGAATAAATCTATCTTTTAGATTGCCAAGTCAGCTACCCCGGTTTGCAGTGAAAACGATAAACAATTGAAAAATAACTTACTACTAAATGCCGTCATTCCATTGTTTGAGTTAAGTGTGTTGTTACTTTGACAATATCAGGTTTCAACAATATTTAGACCGGTCTTAAAAATACTGGACTATATTGACAGAAGAAAATAACTGTTAAAGGATAATAGATGGTATGGCATTTGACGTAGCTCTCGTAATAAAAGATTCGATCTTGTATTATTTCTGAATAAAGTGGGGGAAGAATTTTGAAATCAGTGAAACTTAATTCATAAACATATGATTTCGTCTATTGATTTACGAAAGTTACATCAGATCCATCGTTTTTAATATAGATATGAATTATTCGCGCCCAACTATATGGACGTACGAAATATACTTTAAATATACTACTACAAGAAGTAGAAAGGAATATATCTTCATGTTAAGGATCGCAAAGAAAATACGAAGACAAAAAGGGTAAGTTTTGAAAAAGGCAAGGTTGAAATACTCCAAACTGATTATGATGTCAAGTTAATAAGAACATTTTATAAAGGCATGAAGGAATTTAAGGATGTTTCCACCCCAGAACTAATATATACAGAAATAAAGAGGACAATCTGATCTCCCAATTCAATGATTCCATCAACTGAGAGGAAGTGGTACTTGGAGGAGAAACCAATCGAGACAGTAAACTGTTGCAAATATCTGGCATCAGTCTAACGCATAACTTATGTTTAAAAACATTTTAAACTCACAGCTTGCTAAAATATTTTTAATTTGGTTTTGTCCAGATTAATGTCAAACAAGCAAGTCCTATTGAAGCAAAAAATCGAGGTTTTTAACTCCATAGTAAGAGCACTGTTATATGGATACGATTCGATCTTGTATATATACATCATGTATAGGGATACGAAAACTCAGATTCAGTGGGGAAACTGCAATATTATTTTGTAATAAGAGTAATTTGAGTTCCCGTTACTACACAAAACTACATGCTCTATCTGGAGACAAAATTAAATTCTCTAGGTATACCATATCGATTACTAAAAATAATAGCCCTTAAAACGATCGAAAAAAATTTAAGTTGGGTGAGTACCTTGAGAAGACTAGGCAGGAGTTTTGGTTTAGAATTTTCAGCCTCGGGGTTACTAGGGCAGCTAGTACCTTCATATTCAAATTAAATGAACAAGCAAGAGATGGATTTATCGAACAAGCTAAGAGTGCAGAACATCATATAATATACAGTAAATTAAATTATAATGTCACCTATTTTGAGTCAGAAAAAGATTTAAAGCAATTTAAATGTTCCCGAGGATACGGTGCATTTCATCTCGATCTATGCGGTGCTCACTCAATTTAGGATGGTTTTCTTAGGAAAAAAAGGTACTCAATCCAAATGAAATATTGCAACTACTGAACGGTCTGGATTATGAAAAATTATATTTATATCTTAAACAAGCAAATTCATACCGAAATGAACTAGTTACAGAATTTAATTATTAATTAATTAATTATATCGAAAAATCTGGCGTTATTTGTAAAACAATCCTAAAATATGCTGTATTATTTTTGTATTCACAGATAATTGTATTAATAAAGAGTGAAGAATCCTCCTTAGACGAACTCTGTTCATTGTCTAAATTACGTTGTACATAAAAAGCATATCTGTAAATAAACATATTCATCTATCTATCTATCTGATCTCCCTCATCTCAATTCATATTCAGGAGAATTATTTTAGTGATTTATTAAATGTTCAACAATCACTCCCAAACAGTGTAGTGCGAAATTGCAAAGTTAGACAGGATAAAAACATCAACATAAATGATGTGAAACCTCCAGATTACGAGATTTTGTGGATGTGACAGCCGCCACCCTTAAGAATTCCAAAAGTCCTGTTCTGAATAGATTAGATGCAGAGATGATGAAGAATTGTGGAGAAACTGAACTAAAGGAGATTTACAACCTAATACTGAAAATCTAGATTACAGACTAGATGCCAAAAGAATGGACTACTGCTGCCATATATCCCGTTTTTAAAAAAGGAGAGAAAACCAACTGCGACAGTTTAAGAGGCAGATCTTTGCTAAGTGCGGTATATAAAGTTTTAGCAATTCTGCACAATAAAATAGTTCAGTTTTGGTCTGAGATGATTTTGGGTGTATACCAGTGTGGTTTTGACCAAGAAGATCAACGATTGACCATATTTTCTAGATCAGTCAAATGTTGTGAAAACAATTGTAGTACAAAATAGATTTACACCACCTTTTTATAGATTTTAAACAGGAAAGAATTATTTCAGGAAATGATGAAATTGGGAATAATAATAACAAAAAAAAAAAAAAAAAGACAGCGTTGGTAGAGTCTTTTGAAGAATTTGGAAATGGCAGCAAAAAGACTAGGGTTTCAAATTAATGAGCAGAAGACTGTTTGGATGGTAACTTCAAGAAATTCATGTGGAGCAGATGAATATGTTAAAACTGAAAATCGTACCCTGAAAGGAGTCAAAACCTTTAATTATTTGGGTGCAATAATTACAGATAATAATGAAATAATGGAGAAACTGAAAATAAAGATGACCGCTTGGTATAGATGCTGCTTTGCCGTGCGGAAAGTACTAAATTATAGAACCCAGTCTCACAGGATCAAGATCATGATCATGGTGTTTGAGAAAATCACATGACCCGTCGTCACTGACGGTTCTAAGACCTGCGTGATATCTAAGATGTCAGAAAGGAAACTGCTGCCATGGGAGATAAGGGTTCTCCGCGGGGTCTTACTATGGTCCCTACTAATGATGCGCGAACTTGAGCAGTGATGAATTCATACCAATGAGGAGCTGCGATAAATGCGGAACATGGTTTCGATTGTGAAGGGAAGCCAGGTAAAAAGGTTGGGGTCATGTGGCACGTATGCCCAGAAAATCAATCCCCAAAGGCTGGCTTGAGGACCGATATTATGGAAGACGTGATAGAAGATGTAGTACTGAGGTAACTAGCGTAGTGCCTGAGGTAACTGGATCAGGTTGAGGACATCCTAAAGAGGATGAGAATCAGAAGATGGCGGATGTTTACTCGGGTTAGAAGAGAGTGGAGGAAGGTGACAAGAGAGGCCCAGGTTCTTGCAGGGCCGTAGCGCCAAAAATAAATAAATAAATATACTTTGTAGTGATTGAAAAACTTCTGTTAAATTAACGAAGAAGATATATTTATTTTTATTTGTTTTTCGTTCTTACAATATACTTCCGCTCACGATGATAGAACTCCGATCGTGGTAATTCTTTGTTTTAAGATTTCAAGTGGCCGTATTTCTAATATGTAGTTTATAATATATTAAGATTTTTAGTTGTTGAATTTGCAAGTAATTAAAAGGGTAAAGTAGATTGCATATAAATTGATGTGTATCTTCTGATAGGATAGGCTTGTTACTTAACTCATTGTTTCAATATGTAGAACACATTTCAATAGAGCTGAGTTAATTTATTGTGCATTGTGTCCTCAGAAATGGATCTATGCTAAGGTCGATTATTCAACAACAAATTTTCGATCAAAATCCCATTAGTGACTTGAAAATAAAAGAAAATAAGGCCATATTATTATGTACTCCTATAGAGTTTTCAAGACTTTGACCGTTCCGTAAACCTTCTTTTTACAATCAATCGGTTACAAATGATTGTTAAACCTCAAGTTAAGGATATTTTTTAATTTTTGGAGTCGGTATTTACATACTAGCCATATTAGCACAATTAAATTACATTGGTTCGGTTTCTTACAATACTGCTGGGGGTACGAGGGTTCCGCCCGATTTCGCTTCCCAATAGGTCTGGTTTCTATTATTTCTTAAGCCTAAGAAATAGTTCAGATGTTAGTGTTAAAATGCCTTTATGCGACAACTTGGATGCCCATGGATTTTTATCTATAAAAAAAAACAAAAAAATATGCTGTATTTGTTGATAATATGGATATGAGATCAACAAATGTTGTTTTTACAGCGTCGTATGTCGTATATCAACAGTTTTCTTTTGAGTTTTTTTAGAATGAAACAGATTTTATGGTTGTATATCTAAAAATGTGTTGTTTGTCACCTAATATAAAATTTCATCTTATACTGACAATTTTACCTACCTAATCCTTGACTGTATATTAATATGGTAGGATAGATAGATCCCTTTTCCGGCTCTCAGGAGTGATGGATTTTGACAAAAAAGGTGTCAAAAGAAAGGGAATTTTGACGGAGAATACCAACGTCGATTCTTAAAAACTTACCACAAATTAAATAAAATCTATTTAAAAAATCTAGAAGGTTTCAAAGCTCCGACGGTAATAAGTCGGCGGATCGAGAAGGGACCGGTCGGGAGGACGGAACGTAGAGCCCTAGAACTAGGGTTGGAATATCGACACGCGATATATCGATATTTTACAACGATATATCGATCACACCATATGCTAAACTATATTACAGTAGAACTCGGCAATTCATATCCCAGTAATTCCTATAGATTTTCTGGTCTCTTGAAAGTCTCCCTTTATTTCGTATAAAAATACTGCAATTCGGTTTCTCTGATAATTCGTATTTATTTTCGTCTTCCAAGTAATGTAAACGCCTTATAATTCGAATTTCCAAATAAAAAATCTGGTTAACTCTTAATCATTTCAAGAGGAGAGGTGAGTAAGTGAGAGAGGAATCGTTTCTATGAATTTCGGTCGGTTTACAATTTTGTATTAGGTATTAGGCATTTTGTATTTTTTACCGCCGATTATTGGAAATCTAAATATTTTGGATATCTCGATAATTCATATTTACCTTTCGAACCCTTGACCATACGAATTATTGAGATTCTACTGTATTTTATTTTAACAGTTTCATTTATTTGGTAAAACTCCAGAATCGTAACCCCAAAATGGCGGAAGTTTAGATCTAAAAATCTACATGTCCTCCATGTTGGGGTTACCATTCTGGAGTTTTACCAGTAAATATAACAATAAACAATATTTAATTACCAAAAAATAATTAGTAGATAAGATTTACATACAAATAATGTTGATTAATCCTATATAAAGAAAAATTGATGATTTATATATGATGATGGTACTGAGATGTATATCAAATAAATTACATGCTTTTGGATAAATGTTTTGAGAATGCACAATATAGTCTGAAGAGTTATAAGATAAATAAAAATTTGAGAAGTTTGAAGGTTTTATTATTGAAAAACTTCTAGAAGACTGTAATATATCAAATATGGCTATTTTTTTCTTCTTTGAAGTATAATTCTTTTTTATCTTTTTTTACAATGATTCATGGCTAATAAAAATATTGTTTTATAAATAATAATCATTATATTATTTTAAAACCTTCTTCACAGTTTATAATATTAATTGTATTTAATAATACTCATTTGATGCACTTTCTTTGCTTTTTCATCCATTTCCTTGCGATATATCGATATTTGTCTAGCGATTATCGGTGGATATCGATATTTGGTTTTGCGATATATCGAATATCGATATTTTCCTTTCGATGTTCCAACCCTACCTAGAACGTAACGTTTTCAAGATAATGCACGATATAGGGCCACACGTGCCCTGTGCCAACTTGCATAACTGATGACATCTTCATATCCGTAGAAGCAAGTTGACTACACAAACTTTATAATAAGTATAAAATTATTGTGTGAAGACGTTATTTTGCAAATAAAATATGAGGGTAAGGGAGAAGAAAGTATGAACCTTATTTAAGTAGAACTTTATTACCGTTAATAAATTTATTTTGTTGTTTTTACGCTGTACTAAAAGATTTTTAGGTTTCAATGAATGATAGATGATAGCCCAGATGTGGCCCAGCAAGGTGAAACTTTTATAGAGATAGGCCATTACAAATTTGAAAGAGTGCGGGAGTTCATCTACGTCGGATCCTCATAACATCAAACAATAATATGTCCAATGAAATAGGAAATAGGATTGCGGCGATGAACTTTTGTTTTTTTGGCTTGTGGAGGCAGATCAGGAGCCGTCTACTCGTGAGGCAAACAAAGATCTCGTTAGGGATTGATAAGTTATTTGCTACTTCTATAATTTTTTTTTATTGAAAACTAGTTTCGAATGTTTATAAGTTGCTCTTCTCCTAAAGATAAAATAGATCCTTTCCAAAAAAGCGGAGTATATGAACTAAATTGTAATGATTGTGCAGCCAAATACAGGGGAAAAACTGGAAGATCGCTAAATCAGAGATTAAAGGAACGTGCATATAATAACAAGACAGAGAATTCCAGCTTTGCAATTCATTTAAATGAAAAATATCTGATGTGGACAACACATGAATTCCTTGTACGCTTATTAAACTATATATAGATCGGTGGTTCAAAAAGTGATTCTGAATTTGGTTACTAGTTTCCGAAGATTGCAGTATCTCAAAAACGACACTCGGCGTCGCGACATCCATTGATTGACACACACACATACTCTTTATTCTAGAGGTCTCATTCCGTTTTCTTTTTGTAAATAACTAGTTTCCAAGAGATTTCTTCGTGCTCTGTGACATTTGAAGCGTCAATATAACTAGATAAATCATTGGAAATCGACAATTTCGACTTTTTAAACGGAAGAAACCACTTAACTTATATCTTATTCTCCTGCTGCAGACTTGTTCATCTCACAAATGGGGAGGAAATCCAGTATTTTACATTCAATTTTAACACTTCGAACAAGTAATAAAAATGTTTAGTTGGAGAGGAAACAAAATCGCGTTTGTGACCTTTATTACCGAATCATATTATTTCTATATTTAATTTTAATATAATTTTTTATGTAAGTTTATTATGACCTTCAAGTAAAGTACCCTTTTCAACTCACAAACTTTAACCAAAATCAATTAAATACATTCAAATTGATATAAAAGTCCTATTTACATTATATTTTAATATAATTTTTGATGAAAGTTTACTATGACCTTCAAGTAAAGTACCACTTCCGGTCTGCTAATGTTAACCAAAATTTATTATGTTATTTATATTAACATATAAGTATTTTATACCTAATTTGAGAAGTTTTGCATCATATTTTAATATAATTTTTGATGAAAATCAATAATGACCTTCAAGTAAAGTACCACTTCCGGTAATTATGCAGTTTTGCCGTTGTTATGTAGGTTTGCCGATTTGCTTTTCTATTTTCATCTCATTGTAATTATCCACATTAACATTTTCCGCAAACAAACGTCTTGCACTTTCAGGAACATCCGATTCTTTAACCTGTCTTGATTTAAATAGATCTATATAATTTGCAGTCATTTGGCCTACAGCTAGATTATTTAGAGCTTCAATAAATTGTTTTTCCTCTTTTTGTCTCATTATTTGGGTGAGTTCAAAAAATTCAAAATCTTCCATTTATATAAAAAAAAAACCTAAATATTTCATTATTTTTTGACATACTATAAATGGGCTAATCCATTACAGATGGTAACTGATTCAAATCGCCAACTACAATAATTGATAAGTCACCAAAAGGTTTAATAATTCCTCGTATTTGTCGCAATCTTGTGTCCACACGACTTTAAAATGTACTGCCTACCATTGAGATCTCATCTATAATTAGTAATTTTAAATTAAATAATTTTTCTCTAATATTGTGTGCCAAATCAGCAGATATTTCAGGCATTTGTCCACCAAATTGTACTATAGGTAGACCAATGTTACTCCGTTTATTAAAAAGGCAGCTTTACCAGAAGATGCACAAAGTAAAACAACTAATTTATCTTTTTCAGAACCAGGCAAATTATCGTAGTAGCTAGTAATCATTTGGTAAATGCATTTAATGACGGTAGATTTTCCAAATCCGGCGGAACCGCTTAAGAATATTTTTAATGGTAATTTTTGGATTTTGAAACAATTCTACACATGCATTAAAAATTCACGTTGTAAATTATTTAACTTGGACATTAAATGTAGCAATTCTTTAGATGATACTCGTTTAGGGCGTACAAACCGATTATAAAATTTGTTTTTACAAATCTCTCCGCCATCTTGTTGTAAAATATCAATTTGTTGATGACTTGATAATTCATCCTCTAAAAAACTTTTAATGTCTTCATCATCTACATTCTATATTTCATTTTGTGCACTTTCTAAAGCTATATCTAATATATCATATTAGATATCATATATATATATATATATATATATATATATATATATATATATATATATCATCATATATATCAAAAATTATATTAAAATGTTGAAATGCATAATGCAAAAGGAGCATTTCAACATTTTAATATAATTTTTGACAGAAATCGATTATGACCTTGAAGTAAAGGAATTCCTTAACAAAATAAGGAAAAATAGATTTTTTGATTCTACGAATATTGAAATGCAAAATATTGAGGGAAGGGGCAGAGGGGAAAAATTTACTTTTCTTGGTCGATTCATTATGATTATCAATAATTGACACATCTTCATCACCTTTCTTCGGTACAAAGCTTGGGAGGGATTCTTTATTTATTAGCAATCACCCTAAAATGCTAACATGAAAGGTTTGATATAATAACATTCTGGTCTCCTTGGTGGCCATGAATTTTTACTTTATTTTAATCATCTTTCGTTATTCATCAAGCTTCTTCGGTCCTAGACATTGAGGAAATGCAGTTTTAAGTAATTTTTTTAATTTTTTTAAATTTTCACAATAAATCTAAAATGTTTATATGAAAGTTTAGATATAATAATGGCATTCAGGTCACCTTGTAACCATTGATGCAAATAGATTCACATAAATTCTGGTTTTTAATTATTTTAAAATTACTGGTAGCATAAATGTTTGCTATATTCGCACATACTAAGTAAAAATCCCATTCCAAAGTTACCTTCCTTTTGTTAATTGGTTCAGTCCCTAAAAAAATGATCTCTCCAACAGAAATAATATCGATGTCGTTTTTTGAAAAAAGCTTATGCGCCAAAAAGTCGAAATTTAGGTTTCAATTTATTATGAGACGTAAACACGCTCTATATCAATTCCCGCACACGAAATGTCGAAAAAAAAAAATTGGAAATGGACTAAAAATGGACTATTGATAACATAAGCAACAAATACTGACGACTATCACTTGTCACTTTTCGGAATGGGGTAATGATGCTATTAGTTTGTTAGCAAGCTGCGCATTGTATACAAAGTTCGCTTTATCTAGTGTGTTTGTTAGTTAGCTTTGTTCATCATAAGTAGTTCCCAGTCATTTATTTAAATAGCTCAACTTGTTTTCTGAATTGGTGGTGCTTTAATTTATCTATGAAGTAAGGTAAGGATATAACAGTAATAATTTATTTAGTCAGTAGACGTTTTTAAAATTCTTTGCAGTTTTCAAAATTCTGTGTTACAACAACAATCAGTATAATTCACTTTTTATAGTATTATTGGTTTAGTAATAAAATAAAATAATAGGAAAGAAACAGTCATACAAACAAAAGAAGGATAGAATGAAGAAACATATTGCAAAAAAACGACAAGATGTTGAATATAAGGAAGAAGAAAATGTTACAGCAAAGGAAAGGATGAACAAATTAAGAGAAAATGATGAATATAAGGAGGAAGAAAATATTAAAACAAAGAATGGAATAAACAAAATAAGAGAAAATGATGAATACAAGGAAGAAGAAAATGTTAAAACAAAGGATAGAATAAAAAAACTAAGAGAAAATGATGAATATAAGGAAGAAGAAAATGTTACAATAAAGGAAAGGATGAAAAAAGTAAAAGAAAATGATGAATAAAAAGAAAAAAAAATGTTAAAACAAAGGATAGAATAAAAAAATTAAGAGAAAATGATGAATATAAGGAAGAAGAAAATGTTACAATAAAGGAAAGGATGAAAAAAGTAAAAGAAAATGATGAATAAAAAGAAAAAAAAATGTTAAAACAAAGGATAGAATAAAAAAAATAAGAGAAAATGATGAATATAAGGAAGAAGAAAATGTTAAAACAAAGGATAGAATAAAAAAATTAAGAGAAAATGATGAATATAAGGAAGAAGAAAATATTACAGCAAACGAAAGTATGAATAATAAGGAGGAAGAAAATGTTAAAACAAAGTATATATTAAGAGAAAATGATGAATACAAAGAAGAAGACACAATGTGCCGCTAAGGGTGCTCAAATGTAGCGGGAAAAAAAATATATATCACACATCTCCAAAACTTTCATAATCGAGCTCTAGGGGTTATGAAACGGATAGAAAACGCAGTCCCGCCCCTCACCACCGACCTTCTACCCACTGTAATAATCTATTTTATTCGGGGAAAATACGACTAAAAAGATATTGAAACAGTTGAAATAATATCTTTGCTAATTCTGATTGGATTTCGATGAAAATTCTTTTGTTTTATAGGTAATTTAACTTCCTTTCAGGGGTTTTAGAGGTTCGCAAATATTTACAAAAAAAAAAAAAAAACCCGAGCGGGAGGTGGGGGAACCAAGTTGAGACCCCCAAAAGATACTTCTCTAGCACCGACTCAATTCAAATACAAATTTTCAATCCTATAAACTAATTTGGTGGAGCTCTAGAGATGCGCAAAACTTAATATGTCAAAACGAAATTTTGACTGGAATATGTCCATTCTGTTATGGTATTGTTCTGTCTGGAAGAAAACCCTACATACCGAATTTCAGCTCATTTGACCCAAACATGGCAGCTGGAGGTGCTCAAATGTAGCAGAAAAAAAAATGTATATATATTAGACATCTCCAAAACTTTCATAATCGTGCTCTACGGGTTATGAAAGGAATAGAAAACGCAGTGACGTCCCTCACCGCCGATCTTCGTTCGACCCATTACAATAGTCTATTTTATTCAGAGAAAATGCGACTAATAACAGGAAGTAGTGGATAACCTCTTCCTCTGTTTTTCTAAAAGGCATTAGGATTCATAGGATTAAACGCAATTTAGGGCAAGAGTGTTTGAAGGTGTTGCAAATATAAATTTTTCAGAAAATGACATAAACTATTTGTTAATCTAATTTTTTAAAGACATTTATACAATCCACCGAGAAATCATGCGATTGACCAAGAGTCTTGGGTTGCTAATGTTACTAGGCGAAGATAAGCACATAAATTCATTGTTAAGAAAAAAAAAATTAAAATTTGTTACATAGCACATCATCCACTCATGTCATCAATTACTTCAGATTATTATTATTGTTTAATTTTTTTTTCCATCTCAAAATACTGACCTGAATTGGAAACAAAAATTATAAGAGAAAAGTATTTTTATAAAGAATAGATGTAGAAGAATTTAGTATTTATAACTTATATATTGATTTAAATAACATACTAGATTTAAGTTTAAATTGGAAAACCGGAAGTGGTACTTTACTTGAAGGTCAGACATTAGACTTTCAATAGAATTTTTTTTTATTCGATATTTGGATTCTACGTATATGGAACGTAAAACCTCAAATTTTGAGGGGAGGGGGTTACAAAAAAATTCTGTTGAAAGTCTAATGTCTGACCTTCAAGTAAAGTACCACTTCCGGTTTTCCAATTTAAACTAAAATCTAGTATGTTATTTAAATCAATATATAAGTTATAAATACTAAATTTGAGAAGTTTTGCATAGTATTTTAATATAATTTTTGATGGAAATCAATTATGACCTTCAAGTAAAGTACCACTTCCGGTGATCAAGCAGTGACCAAAAAGGGAGGTTCACTACTAGATTTTACAACAATCCTAAATACAAAATTTCAACTTTCTACGGCAAACCGTTTTTGAGTTATGCGAAATACGAACGTACGAACATACGAACGTACGTACAGACGCCACGACGAAACTAGTCAAAATGTATTCAGGGATGGTCAAAATGGATATTTCCGTCGGAATCTGAAAACCGAAAATTTTCGCGATTACAATACTTCCTTTACTTCGTACAAGGAAGTAAAAACGACATGTCTTATATTATTTTAATAAATATTTGAATAATATAACAAGACACAGAAATATTCAACTAAAACCTTCATTAAATGACATCTATTCTTTATAAAAATACGTTTCTCTTATAATTTTTGTTTCCAATTCAGGTCAGTATTTTGAGATGGAAAAAAAAATTAAACAATAATAATAATCTGAAGTAATTGATGACATGAGTGGATGATGTGCTATGTAACAAATTTTAATTTTTTTTTTCTTAACAATGAATTTATGTGCTTATCTTCGCCTAGTAACATTAGCAACCCAAGACTCTTGGTCAATCGCATGATTTCTCGGTGGATTGTATAAATGTCTTTAAAAAATTAGATTAACAAATAGTTTATATGTCATTTTCTGAAAAATTTATATTTGCGACATAACACCTTCAACCACTCTTGCCTTAAATTGCGTTTAATCCTATTAATCCTAATACCTTTTAGAAAAACAGAGGAAGAGGTTATCCACTACTTCCTGTTATTAGTCGCATTTTCTCTGAATAAAATAGACTATTGTAGTGGGTCGAACGAAGATCGGCGGTGAGGGACGTCACTGCGTTTTCTATTCCTTTCATAACCCCTAGAGCACGATTATGAAAGTTTTGGAGATGTCTAATATATATACATTTTTTTTTTCTGCTACATTTGAGCACCTCCAGCTGCCATGTTTGGGTCAAATGAGCTGAAATTCGGTATGTAGGGTTTTCTTCTCCACCAAATTAGTTTATAGGATTGAAAATTTGTATTTGAATTGAGTCGGTGCTAGAGAAGTATCTTTTGGGGGTCTCAACTTGGTTCCCCCACCTCCCGCTCGGTTTTTTTTTTTTTTTTGTAAATATTTGCGAACCTCTAAAACCCCTGAAAGGAAGTTAAATTACCTATAAAACAAAAGAATTTTCATCGAAATCCGATCAGAATTAGCAAAGATATTATTTCAACTGTTTCAATATCTTTTTAGTCGTATTTTCCCCGAATAAAATAGATTATTACAGTGGGTAGAAGGTCGGTGGTGAGGGGCGGGACTGCGTTTTCTATCCGTTTCATAACCCCTAGAGCTTTTTTTGTAACCCCCTCCCCTCAAAATTTGAGGTTTTACGTTCCATATACATAGAATCCAAATATCGAATAAAAAAAAATTCGTCCGCAAAATTGTTTTTTTTTTACTTCCTTGTACGAAGTAAAGGAAGTATTGTAATCGCGAAAATTTTCGGTTTTCAGATTTCGACGGAAATATCTATGTTGACCATCCCTGCTCAAAGCCAGTGAAACTCCCTACAAAAGGAAATTAAAATCATTTAAATCGGACCATAATTAGCTGAGATATTGCGTAAGGAACTTCTGAGACTGATTCTCCTGGCGGCTAGTCATCCTGCTTCCTGACTTATCTATTGGGCATCTGACTTCCTCGTATCTCTCTGTTTTATTCTTTCTTGGATTATTTCTTTACTTCCTTTAGCTTCCTTAGTCTTTCCTTTTTTTTTGTTTCCTTCTGAAGTGCACATCAAATATTTCCTCTGTATCATTTTACATCACAGCCTACTTGCATTGACAGGGTTTTTAAATTAACATTCCCAGTTCAGCACTCTCACGCCGATCATCTTGTGAAAAACTTCAAATTTCTTTCCTTTTGGTGCCTACTGCTTAATTTTTTTTCTTGGACAGAATAGAAATTTTTGAAAGATTACTAAGTAGAAATAATAAACCATTCTGTGATAATTTGCAGCGTTTTATTACTTATTTTAAGTTTTAAAATTGAATCTTAAATACTAGTTTTCTTTCCCATTTGTGAGATCAACAAGTCTTAATATGTCGAAACTGTCCATTTCTAATGCTTTATCCAGGGATATTGACAGTTTTATTGTTGTCATGGAACATGAAGAAATATCTTGGAAACTAGTTGCCTACTGAAGGAAAACGACGTATAATAACGGAATTATACCTCCAGTGACAAGAGTGTGTGTTTGTGTGTGTGTGTGTGTGTGTGTGTGTGTGTGTGTGTGTGTGTGTGTGTTTGTCAATTACTGCAATCTTCGGAAACTAGTAAACAAATTCAGTATCACTTTTTGAGTCACGGATTTATAATTTAATAGGCGTACAAGGAAGTCATGTGTTGCCCACATCAGATATTTTGTTTTTGAGACTCTATTAATTTTTGGGCTTTAATGAAATCATTCTTGTTTCTTAAAGGCTAGATTTTTATTCTATCTGTAATATTTCGACTCTGCCGTTACCAAGGTTCATCTGCGCCGGCCACGACGATGACCCGCTATCTGCTGTGACAAGCAGCTGACTGGGTAATGAGCTTTCTAAATCATCAATTCTACATCCACTTGTGTCCATCAGCCTGGACGGCGAGCAGAAATTTGAGCAGTTTTCCGCAATCTTGAATAACCTGGATCGTTCGCAACCACGATCCGCTCCATGTCGGTACATCAAAGGAAAGTGCTCGTTTATGAGCGCTGTGTACGGGAGTTTGAAACATCCTCTTTTATTTTAATATTTTGTTTGCTTAGTAGAGAAACTTAAAAATAATATAAAAGGAAATAAGTTTAATGGTTTTTATTTATCAAATAATTTTTAAAATGAGTTTCTTTATTAGTTTTACTTTTATTTTCTAGTCAAATTTTTAAATTTTGTTAATTTTGACTACACTAGCTCGAAATTAATTTTGAAACAACAAGCTCATTCAATTTCCATCACGGTTGTCACGCAATGTCGCCTTTTTCTTTTTTTTCCTCCTTTTTACTTCCTAGTACGAAGTAAAGGAAGTATTGTAATCGCGAAAATTTTCGGTTTTCAGATTTCAACGGAAATATCCATCTTGACCATCCCTGAATCCATTTTGACTAGTTTCGTTCGTACGTACGTTCGTATTTCGCATAACTCAAAAACGGTTAGTCGTAGAAAGTTGAAATTTTGTATTTAGGATTGTTGTAAAATCTAGTTGTGAACCTCCCTTTTTGGTCACTGCTTAATCACCGGAAGTGGTACTTTACTTGAAGGTCATAAATGATTTCCATCAAAAATTATATTAAAATACTTTGCAAAACTTCTCAAATTTGGTATTTACAACTTATATATTGATTTAAATAACATACTAGATTTTGGAGCATGAAATAACATACTATGCAAATTTTTTATTTTTTTATTTTTTATTGTTGCTTTTATTGTATTTAAACGAAAAACGAATGAAATTCCCTACAAAAGGAAATTAAAATCATTTAAATCGGACCATAATTAGCTGAGATATTGCGTAAGGAACTTCTGAGACTGATTCTTCTGGCGGCTAGTCATCCTGCTTCCTGACTTATTTATTGGGCTTCTCATTTCCTCGTATCTCTCTGTTTTATTCTTCCTTGGATTATTTCTTTACTTCCTTTAGCTTCCTTAGTCTTTCCTTTTTTTTGTTTCCTCCTGAAGTGCACATCAAATATTTCCTCTGAATCATTTCACATCACAGCCTACTTGCATTGACAGAGTTTTTTAAATTAACACTTCCAGTTCAGCACTCTCACGTCGATCATCTTGTGAAAAGCTTCAAATTTCTTTCCCTTTGGTGCCTACTGCTTCATTTTTTTTACTTGGACAGAATAGAAATTTTTGAAATATTACTAAGTGGAAATAATAAACCATTGTGTAATAATTTGCAGCGTTTTATTACTTTTTTCAAGTGTTAAAATTGAGTCTAAAATACTAATTTTCCTCCCCATTTGTGAGATCAAAAAGTCTTCATCATGAGAATAAGATATTAGTTAAGTGGGTTTTTCCGCTTAAAATGTCGAAACTGTCCATTTCTAATGCTTTATCCAGTGATATTGACAGTTTTATTGTTGTCATGGAACATGAAGAAATATCTTGGAAACTGGTTGCCTACTGAAGGAAAACGAAATATAATAATGGAATAAGACCTCCAGTGACAAGAGTGTGTGTTTGTGTGTGTGTGTGTGTTGTGTCAATAGATGGATGACGGGACGCGGAGTGTCGTTTTTATTGCAATCTTCGGAAACTAGTAACCAAATTCAGTATCACTTTTTGAGCCACGGATTTATATTTTAATAGCTGTACAAGGAAGTCATGTGTTGCCCACATCAGATATTTTAATATATCATCGATTACAATATAAATTGTGACTAAATAAATACAGCATAGTTAAACAACTTAAAGAACGATCTTTAAGTGTGCATGCGCTAATTTGAGGGGGAAATCGTTACCCACTTATGTAGCCTACAAATTGTACCATTAGTCAGCTCACATGTCAAGCCTCAAGATTACATCTAACAGGACGGGCTTATTGATGAATGCGATGACAGAATTATCATTAGAATAGGGGAAAGTTCGGAAAGTACCGAAGAAGAACACTCTTCTGATTAAGACTGGAGAACTCTAAAAATTTAAATGATTATAATTATAATTTTTGTATTCTATAGATTAAAAACAGCTTTATGTACTCTGGTTTAATAAATGATATTTTTCAGTAATAAGACCCCTATTCTACTAGGAAATTTGGTCGCCGGCAATCAGAAGAGCGATCAGACGGGCAACCGGTCGGACGGCCAGTCGCTATGCACAGTACAGCTAGAGGAACAAATGTCCTAATGTAATAAGATCTATTATAAACTTAATTGCCCCCCTAAAAAGTTCTGTAGACACTGGTGTTTGAACTTCGAACTATTGAGAGTCGGTTCAATAATAAAATAAATTATATTTACAAAAAATATAATGAAAAGTATTATGGACACAAAAAAATATAACACAATTAATTGAATTTGCCTTGATCGCCCGTCTGATCGTCAGAGTGATTGGCGGGCTTGGAGATCAGCCAGCGACCAGACGGGCAACCAGAGTACACGGAGGCAAAAGTACACTAAACCCGTAATGCTCAAAGTCTTCCTCGCCTTCCCGTAGAACACGAAGGGCTACAGAATTGGAAATGACGACCACGCATATGGGGACGAAAAAGTCAAACATTTTTTTGTCAAATCATCGACCTCTAATCATCGATTTATAAGCTCTTGAGAGTAAGAAAATCTCGAAAATTCCAGAGACATCAAGTGATAATATCTCATTTGAGGCGAATTGATATGAATCGTCAGATCGAGTCTTGAATTTGCGTGACTGTTTTAATTGTTCTTAAAAATTCAATTATCTAATAACGTTGCTACCCTTGTTTGCTACTAATAAGGCGATCATTTGGTCTGAGGAAAAATATGATTCAATTAAAATAATGCTGTATTGTTTTGTAACCCTTGATGCTTTGTAAAGTTATGGATGTTTGAGTAAATTGTTGTGCGTTGCAAATAAGTGCTAAGTTGCGTCCAAAAAGCGAACTTCATAGGAGTTGACTATTGGTATTTAGTAAGATGAATGCGAAATAAGGTTATCCTTCGCATTTTCCCTGTTTACTTCTTGGAGGCGACTTTCGAGCAGTGACCGATATTCTTCTTGTTTATTTTCCATTTTCAGCTTGCCAACATCAATCCGATCATATGATTTGTTGAATCTCTTTCTTGGTTTGATTATTTTTGTATTCGCTATAAGTAGTTTGTGGTCTGTGCTTAGTTCTGCCCCCCTTATGACCTTTATATCAGTGAAGAGCCTTCTTAGGTCCCGGTCGATCACAAAATAATCAATGATGCTCTTCCTCATGGTTCGTTCTCCTCTACTCTCAAAGGTGATCTTGTGTATCGTTTTGTGTTTAAACCAAGAGTTGCCTATGAGCATATCATTCTCTATGGAGAATTCTGTGAGTCTTTGGCCGTTACTATTGAGCACACTTTCTCCTCCCCACGGACCCATCACTCCATGTGCATTAACTTTTCCAGCCCTGGCGTTAAGATCCTCGCTTATCATTATCATTCTGCCTTTGTTCTTAGCACCATCTACTGTCCTCTGGAGATCTTCATAGAACTGAACCTTGTCAAATGCGGCTGCCTCTTCTACCGGGGCGTATACCTGTATAACAGTAGTTTTACCAATTGACAGTTCTACATCAATAGCAATGATTCTTGATGAAATTAGTTGCCAGGATTCTACCCTCTTATACATTTTGTCCCCCATCACAAACGCTACTCCCTGCTTTGCTCTATCTCTTACACCAACACCAGAGTACACCATATTATACCCATCAGGCAGTGTTTGATGTCCACTTCCTTTTTTCCTCACTTCACATAGCCCCATTATGTCAACTTTGTGCGCTTTGATTTCCTCCACTAACTCCTTTTCCTTTCCCGTGAGCGATCTTATGTTCCAAGTGGCAAATCGTAATTCCTTGTCCCTGCCTTGTCCGTAACCGTTAGACTGTCCAAATCGGAGGCTGCATAAGTTCCTTTGAATCATTTATACTCCATACGGGTGATTGGTCCAGTGGTGGAGGCCCTTGCCCAGGGACAACAGGTTGCCGGCTATACTCCCAACATTGAGTCTTCCCAGGAGAGGTGATCCTGGGACGTGTACTGTGTTTGACCTTAGTGCCAGTGTTTGTGACTAGTGTACTGTTCTGTTATGTGTAATTGCGCTGTGTACTGAACTCAGGAGACCGGGGGATCGTTAATCCCCACCAGTGGAACGCGTCCACTAGCCCTTGCGGGCCCTTTCTATTTAACCGATATGTTAAAATCAACCTGTAGTTCTGCTTCTGAAATTCGAATTATCGAAAATTGACGTAATATAAAATAAAAAAACAAAAAACATAAACTAGATTTCATAAAAAATGCGAAAAAGGAAATAAGAGTTATTGATACGAAAAATTATAACATTATTAATTGGGTAGAAGAGGAGGGGGGGGGGACTTGCTCCAAAGCCTTGTCATGATACACCCGATGTAATTCTGGATCCAGCTCAGAAGGACTGTCGTTCCATGCCATGACGCAGAGGAGCACAAGAAGTAATGTCGAGGAGTACCAGGGGGCTTCGTCGAGAGGAGAAGAAACTTCATCACAGGAAGAAGAGGCAGAAAGAGCGAGAAAAACTGCGGAAAATAGAAGATCTAAAGGGAAGCAAAGAATTAAGTGAATTCTTCCGCTGAATAAAAAACTAAGGAAGCGTTCAATCAACGTACTGACCTCTTGCCTGGATGAAGAAGGTAACCTTCTCACTGATAAGTCGGAAGTCTAAAAGGAATGGAGGAGATACTTTGTAGAACTCCTAACAGACTTAGACTCGTACTCAAATGTCAAACCTGAGAAGGTTGACAGAGCGTTGTCCGATTTGCAAAACATTGCACATCCTTCGATAAAAATCTAAAATATGATTATATTTTCCGCTTATAGTATATAAAATAAATAATAATAAACGAAAAATAGAGTTCATTCATCATAAAATATAAATAAAAGTAATCAGTTGGTATAGAAGGATCAATCTAATTAGGGATTGATAAATTATTTGCCACTTCTATAAATTTGTTTTATTGAAAACTGATTTCGAATGTTATACATTCATCCACAGTTCTAAAAACACAGAAAAAATTCAAAAATAAGTAATTCAAAATATAGTTTGGTATTATTAAACATATTAAATTAGATTAACATAAATCAGTATTACAAAACATTTACGAATTATGAATCTAATTAAGACAAGAAATCAAATACATTTTGGTACTCACCAAGGTTTAAATGGATTATATCAAACAGTTTGTACTGGTTTTTTCTCCCAGTGAACTAACAATGAACAAAAGTACCTACCTTTTGTTTGTGCTATATAAGATGCTGCTAAGATGTTTATAGACTAACGATTTAATGTATAACATTCGATACTAGTTTTCAATAAAACAAATTTATAGAAGTGGCAAATAATCTATCAATTCCTAATTAAATAAAAGTCATATTATAAATAATATTGATTACGATACTATCAATTAGAAGAATGAAATTGTTTATGTTTAGAAATTGTTTCTCATGCTCAGTGGCGTACGCATGGAGGAGGGGAGTTGGGAATAGATCCTCCCCTCCTCCGAAATCTATAAAAAATAAATAAATAAAGTTTATATTTTAAGTAATATTTTTGTTATTTTTTAACAATAATTTTTGATCCAATTTTCATGCTTATCCTTAAAACTTACTCCCAATTTGGCGATTATATACATTTAGTTGATTATTTGCCTTCTTCTTATTAAATCTCCCTTCTTTATTATTAAATAAATTCAAATTCTCCCCGCAAAAAAATTCTGGATTCGCTTCTGGTCATGCTTTTCAAGTATTTTTTTTCCTTTCTTCTTTCTTAGCTGACTATTATACATCCCTTCAGCTGATTGTTATTATTTGTTAATGACAAGTGCGGATTTTTAAACAAAAATTGTATAAAAATAATCAAACTTTTACTGTCTCCTTTGTCGTAATCCAAAATCTTGGCTAATACTGACCCTCTTGGAATATTTCGGATTAATGAGTGAGTAGTAATTGAAATTGCTTTACCTTATTCTAATCTGCCTATTCGTAGTCTTTAACATCGATAATAATTATTAGCCACTGCGATTTCTTTCTTTTTTAATGTTTGTTGGATAACATGTTTCCTTCTCAGGCGCATTTGCTATTTGTCCTGCAAAGTTTACCCTCTTTTATGAAAGTATTGTCTATTTTGGGATCCAATTAGAACACGTACGAGAAAGGTCCTGTAGCATGTGTTCGGCCTAGACCTCGACATTGCAAGAACGACAGTAGTAGGGGTAGCGCGGCACGGCAGAACCCATTCAGTCGTGCGAGGGATGTTGGCTTCATTGTTTCTGCTCCTCTTGGTGCCGGGATCCTGGCAGAGAAAACCGGTCAAGCCCCCATCGTTCCCCGGTCTCCCGACTGTCGTGAGTTTATATCAGTAAATTTTTAGAAGAAAGAGGAATATCACGACTTGATATCAATACAATTATAGCAGTAGGATATATTTACAATTCTTATATCAATTACCATTCTAATACTGAATCCTGATTGTTTATCCCATCTTGTTTAGCTTCCACTTATTTTGGGTTGAATACCAGAAATTTCCTCTTATACAGAACCTGAATAATATGGAGTTTCTGGTATTTAACCCGAAATAAACTGCCAAACATCTTTCCCCCAAAATCATATCATAGCTTTTATTTAGTTTACAAAAGTGAGAAACGATTTCAATTTTTTTTTCGGAATAGACGTCTAACAATTTCGCCCACTATTTCAAGAGAAAACACTTTTGAAATTATATATCATAAAGAAAATTTCTTTGTGATTAAGATGGTATCAAAACAATTTTTTTGTGATCCATAGATCGGGATTGACAGGTTATTTTCGATTTCCAACCACTGTGTGCCGGTAGGAGCTCAACCAACTGTTACTAATACTGATACATAATATTGGAATTATATAAATATATTTTAGGAATGGGTCGATTTTCTTATTGATTGAACTGTCTGATGTAGAGAAAGTATGATTAAAGATAACTTAATTAAAACGGTTTTCATGTTGCAGGGTCAGATTCCAATGCTGATGACCAGTCAATCAATGTGAAAAACAATACAACTGATTTTATGTGCTTAAAAAAGTTACAGAAAAAAAAAATTCTACCTATAATGTTTTGTCGCAAGGTTTTTATTTATTATTATTGTAATTGTTCATTGAGTCTTAATTTATAGCTATAAGTTTCCGAAGTACGTGAGTTATTTCATTTTGTTGTTTATTATCTCTTAGTCCCTCTCATTCTATTAAATTAGTGGAACTTTGGATGAAGTACGTATGGATTAGTTAATATGGAAGAAGTTTCGATAAAAAACGTCTGTCGAAAATTCTGGTAAATCAGATTCAAATGATTTTTGTAGTTCTGCTTATATGTATATGTGTAACAATGGTGATGTTTTCGCCGAAATTGCATTTTTAAAAAAAAAATGAATTTTTTCATTTTTTCACGAATCGATATGAAATATGTTAACATCTATCTACATCTAACATTTAACGAATTTATATTAAAACATAAATTGAATTTTCTAGATTTTGTCGCAAAAGCGTCTTAAAACATCAGCAACTTATTTTCGGATAGTTTTTGGCATTTCATCTCTTTTTTTAAAACTAGCTGGATCAAAAAAAATGTATGTAAAACAACTAAATTGTGTTTATAACAGACTGAACAGATTCCGACTTCTGTGCTCAGTCAGAACAACGACAGTTAATTTAAAATTGCATCGTACGAAATATGATATCTTTGTATCAAACAAATAATTAATTTATTTGTAATAAGGTAAAATCAAGAAAAAAGTATAATATAAAATAATATGTTATTATTAAAAAGACAAAAATGTTACATTATTAGAGATTCGTCTTGTTATCGAACCTCAAATACAATGGCGTTAGTATGATTTTGCAAGCCCATGGGAGCCAAGTTTTGAGTCCCCACTAAGCTTCTTACTCAAAATTTGAACATGTGGCTGTGTGTTATACATAATAATGCAATGTAAGCTATTAATCGTACATATAATATAATTTTATATTGTGTTTTATAAAGGCCTATTCGAGGCTCCCTTCGAGACGAGGCCCGTGGAAATTTCCATCTGCTATTTACACACCTGCTTAAATAATAATATAAACACAAATAGATACATTTTATATTTTATAATAACATTAAAAAAATAAATAAACAAAACAAAGGTAAAAAAATTGGTTTTTAGCAAATAGCTGCTGAGTCTAATGATCATTAACTTAATTTTAAATATTAACTATACTACCTTTAGCAACATGCCCATCTAAATATTAAAAAAAAAATCGAATTAACAAACCAGCATTATAGAATCCTTCTCATAAAGTTCTCCACAATATTATAATTACAAACATTTTCAATTTCATCATTTCTCCTCGATAATTTTTTCCTACAAATTTTTATTTGATTTTGATTTTGATTTCTTAGTAAGGATAAAAATTAAAAAAAAAAAATTCATTGACTTCAGTTCAATAGTTTTGGAAAGAAAGAAGACATGAAGGATTATTGGGATAGATCATTAAAATGGTAGAAATAAAAGTTTTTTGTATTTTTAAAAAAAATACCACAGGAAGTAAAGGTATCATGTTTCATCTTGATATAAAGTTATATCTGCTCGAAATCTGACCCTGGAACATGATTTGTGCTGAGATATCCGGGAAATAAATTATAACACAACTCAACTAGAAAAATAGTGAAAAATTGCTTTGATTATGTTATCTTCAGGCGATGGATTGTTATTGGATCTTTTGCTTCAAGATGTTCGAAACAACCTGGTTCATCTCTTTTGGACATGTCCCGTTTATTTAGAAAAATTATTATAATTATTTTAATTAACACAAAGTTATAATTTTTTAAATTCCAATTTAAAGTATCTGGACAACCATAAAAGACAATGATATTATTATTATATCCTTGAAGACAACAAAAAAGATCCTTTTCTTAAAAATGATTTTAAAGCACTTGAACATTTTAAAGCATTCTTTTTGTGAAGATGGCTTAAAAGAAATCATTAACCATAAAATATTATATTACCCTTGAACAGTAACATCCGAGCTATTCAAAAATATATCTCAATAATAGTTTTAGTTTTATTTGATAATCGTTTCATTCTTCAAAGTAACTAATCGTATACAAAACACCCTGGGATTTCCGTATAGAAAAGGTCATGCTTCTGTTTTACTACTATTGATAGCCATAGATTTTATCATACCTATTTGCTGAGCAATATTTACCATAATTTGCCTTAAAAACAATAACAACAAAATAAACTATAAATAAAAAATAGGTGTTTTCTCTTCTTGCAATGACTAGCCAAATGATAACGGGAAAATACACTGGCTTGCGTTTTAATTTTTCGTTTTTGTTATAACTAGAGGCATTAATAGCCAGTAAGAATATTTATTTTTTTTGATGGACAATGATAAATCCATAAACTCTAATTCCGTAGCGTAACTAGGTCAAATTAACCCCGAGGCCAACATCCAGGAGAATGCAATCCATAAAGAACGCAACGCCAACATGAAGTAGGCAATCCATAAGCATTTTTTTTTCGTTGAATTCGAAATATTTCACACTAGAAATATTAATCAATAGTTTTTACCAAATATTAATAAAAATTACAAAGGTATGCAAATACAAAATAATAATAATAACACAATTTTTATAAAAAATATCTGATGTGGGCAACACATGACTTCCTTGTACGCCTATTAAATTATAAATCCGTGGCTCAAAAAGTGATACTGAATTTGGTTACTAGTTTTCGACCAAGGAAGCTAAAGGAAGTAAAGAAATAATCCAAGGAAGAATAAAACAGAGAGATACGAGAAAATAAGAAGGCCAATAAATAAGTCAGGAAGCAGGATGACTAGTCGCCAAAAGAATTAGTCTCAGAAGTTCCTTACGCAATATCTCAGCTGATAATGGTCCGATTTAAATGATTTTTATTTCGTTTTGTAGGGAATTTCATTAGCTTTCGTTTAAATACAATAAAAGCACCAAATTTATTTAATTATTATAGTAAATATTTCTAACCATTTTTGAGTTATGTGAAATACGTACGAACGAACAAACGTACGTACGTACAGACGCCACGACGAAACTAGTCAAAATGGATTCAGGGATGGCATAGTATTTTAATATAATTTTTGATGGAAATCAATTATGACCTTCAAGTAAAGCACCACTTGCGGTGATCAAGTAGTGACCAAAAAGGGAGGTTCACAACCAGATTTTACATTAATCCTAGATACAAAATTTCTACTTTCAACGGCTAACAGTTTATGCGAAATACGTACGAACGAACGTACGTACAGACGCCACGACGAAACTAGTCAAAATGGATTCAGGGATGGTCAAAATGGATATTTCCGTTGAAATCTGAAAACCGAAAATTTTCGCGATTACAATACTTACTTTACTTCGTACAAGGAAGTAAAAACTGTTTATTTTAATTTACTACAATCGAAGAGTAAACTATTATGTGAAATTAGTCTTCACTAGATCTTAATCTCCTAATTAACTAATTTCTCTAAGATTAACCTTCGGGCTCTTGCATCTTCAATACTACTACGAAACTCTGATTAGTCTGGGTGGACCTGTACTACCTCTTAAGTAACTTTTTACTATTTTAAGTAGTGAAAATGATCTATCATTACATGCTACTAGAACAGGTACTGTACAGACGTCATGAAGCAGTGCTGTGAATGAGGGGAGGGGTATATGCTAGAGGGGGAGGCCTAGGAACTAGAGGATTGGTACGTGGTAGCGTATGAATTACAATTACCAAAGAAAAGACCATCAATAAATTACCTATCAACATTATTATTATTATTTTTATTTACTCTCAAGAACTATTCCAATTTAGAATAATACCGAGTTTCTTTGTGTGTGTGTTTTTTTTTTAATTTTTCAATAGCTTAAATTATTTAAATTTATATTGTTTTTTCAAGTCAGGTCTTGCGACGTCTCTCTCCTCCCGACGTCCGACGCCCCAATGCATTGCCTAGGTGCCTCGGCATCCTAAATTTATTCTTAAATGTTCCTTAAATTTTGAATTCCAAATTAAGTTAGGAAAAAATATCAGTAGCTATTCGCACTAACCAATTCTTAATTATAAAAATAAACATTTTTTAATGCCTAAACAATGTTGAATATTTTATAGTACAATTTTTATGGATGATTTCGATATTCATATTACTAATGCGGGCAAACTGAACTAATATTTATTTACATTCACAAGTGTAAATGTTTTTTGAGGTCCTGTTTGGCTCGGAGATGAGTTAACTGTCAACAAAAACAATTAAACAGATATAGAAATATTTGCCAAAGAGGCAAAAGTAATGTACTCATATATGTCACTTATTAATAAAAGAAACCATACATATTGTGCCTGAATGGCGTTTTGAGAATTGAATCTAGAATTCGAGTGTGTTTTAAACAGCATTTTTTAACTAAATATCTTTAATAAATAAATTTATTTACTATTTGATAACAATTCAATCAGGTACAAAATAGAGGTAATCGGTCGGCTAAAGAGGACTTGATAGGTTCCTGTAGAGATGGACAAAAAGCACTCTTAAATAACAGCTTACCGAATATTTTACTCAAATACTCTCACTAGCCGTGATTAGATACGATGAGGGATGGAAGGGGTAGCGAAGACTGACCTAACCCTTCCATTTCTAGTCGTTTTTAATCCCGACTAGTGAGAGTATTCAAGTAAAATACTCGGTACTCGTTTCTGAAGAGTACTTTATGCCCATCTCTAAGTTCCTGAAGCTTTCCAACGGTTGTAGTAATGTTGAATTTGGATAAAATCTTTAGCATTTATGAATGCTTCAGAGAACGCCGGACATCGGCAGGAAATTAAAATCCTCTTGAAAAATTAGGCCCAAAAATTTATATTTTATTATTTCTATGAAAGGTTTTTAAAGGACGCTAAATACGAACCTGATTTACTTTTTCCTAAAATATTTGTTTGACGTACTTTACTGGAAGCGTCTTTTGTTTTTATCAATTAAAAATTATTTAATACAATCGGCAATATTTTTTTCTTGTTTTGTACAAAAAAATAAATAAATCGATTGATATATGAGAACCTTGAAATCCATGCAGAGTAAAGGCTGAAAACAATAATTTTAAAATTATTGAAATCATATAAAATATTTGTTTTCTCGGCTCTTAGGGCGCATTGGCAAGAACCCTCGGGCACATGTCTAATATTTGTCTACCTAGTATCGCTAATAAAAGTTTCATTTAAATCGGTGGTACCACGTCTGTAGCATTTCGCCATTTTTCACGGTCTAAAAGGCAACTTTTACGACCCAGAGTTGTATCTAATTGATTTTTCACGTAACGTCTTGTAAACCACTTATGTATGAGGTGTGCAATTATAAGTTGTAAATTGGAATAGACTGTCATCTAATAATGTAATTATATTATATAAGAACACTTTAAAGGCCTGTCGCCTTCATGGCCAAAGAACTCCATGATAGGGCAACATTTGTACTGAAGTTACATACAATCTAGATCTAATTAAACTATTAGAAACCGTTTTCTTTTGTTCGCCAACTGCTTCCTCCGGTGTTTTAATTACTCTAATTTTCCTTAATTCTCTAATGGTCTAGGTCGAATTCTCACTCACATCTAATTCCTAAAAAAATCGTTTGGATTACCCATAATTATGTATGAATGTTTGTATTAAGTCTCAACCGAATTATTCATAACCTTATCATCCCTAATGCTACAGTTTTGACTGCGATTGAGCATTAGTGTTTTAATAATAATTTACAGTTTAGAAGACATGAATAAAGTTTGATCTCAAGATTTTTTAGTTTCAGCCATTTTATTTGTAAACAATGATTGATTTATTTGCTGGTCGACTTTAGTCTTTTGTCAATTGTAATCCTACAAATTGTTATCCTATTAGGAAATTCATGTACAAATGAAATTATCACCCTAATTTTAACAAATTCAATAGTGACAGAACTCATTTATTATAACATCAAAATTACCAAAACTTTTGATTTCGACGTCATTCAACAAACTAAATTTCAATCTAATAATCTCAGAATAAATTAAATTCAAGAGGATGAATTTCTTATTGTCTACCTATTTACGTCTTTGTCTACCATTCGAGATACTAATTGTCGCTTCAAGCCTAAAATCTCTATATTCCCATTTGAATATCGACAACTTTTTTTAATCTATTATGTTTATAAAAGAGTAAGTTACTTAATAAAAATAAAAATTAATGATTACGCTGACAATTTAAAGATTCTTATAAAATTAATCAGTAGCAGCTTAGCTTTGAATAAGTGATTCCATGCAGGGTCGGCTTTAAAGTTTAGGCTTCCCTCTTCATACCATCAGAGCGGTCCCTTCGGCATTTTTCCTCCAGAAAGTAATCTTTGTGATGACGATTTTTAGTTTTATCTCATTATAATTTCACTCATGACATAATAACATTTTTTTTTTCAACTTATAATAAACATTTTCTTTGATAATTAAACAAATATATTTTAGCGTGCGTCCCTTGGTATATATAGTGCGTCCCTGGACCATAAACTAGTGGTGAATCCGACCCTAATTCCATGCCCTGCTGATCTTAAAGGGGCGATCGAGAAACATCCCACTATTGAAAGATGTTAGCCTTGCTCAAGCCTTGTCCTGCAAAATAAATTATAAATCTTTTAAAGTTAAAAATATTCTGTTCAAATTAGCTAACTTCTTTAATCTACTCAATCTGACCTTATACTCGATCCACTTAATCTCGTGATTATGATTCCTCATCATTATCGTAAAGTCAAGTTCCTTGGTGATACAGAAGCTTTTTCCTTCAACTATGCATTTGAGGAGCTGTTCTATGATAAAATATTCTGTTGAAACCAAACCGGTTTTATACCGGAAATATTTCATGTTTGTTATTGGTTTTTAATAGAGGAAGGCTGAATCCATAATGACCCAAGGTTATGAAGAAAATGGGATAAAATAAACATCTCTCGTGAGACAGGGTGTAAATACTCCATGGTCATTTCCTGAAAAAATTAAAGAACATTATTTCAATAAAATTATGAGACCCTTCGTGTAAACGCGTTTAAAACAATTTTGGGTCCTAAAACAGCTAATTTTATTTAATGTAGCTTGACTTCTTCCAAACCGTAGCATAAAGTCTCAGATATCATAATGTTTTTATTTCTGTTTTAATATAAACTTTGTCCCTCTTCCCCAACTATGGTAGAGAAAGTATGGTAGTGGTCAATATTGCTTTTGAAATCTCAATTAACTCCTTTGGGATCCCCTGGGTAAAAATAATGGGGTGCTTCGATTATTTTCTATGATTTGACTTTTCCCATGTTTCTAAACTGAAATGAGTCTCGATAAGGCGTCCTTGGTATGGAGATATTAGTTCAAAGTCATTAAGAGCACAAAGAATTTTGATAAAAAATGTTTCGGAGCCGTGAAATAAACCGTCAAAGTACAATTCAAATAACTTGTAATAACTTAATGATAGGTCAGAGGAGTTCACAAAAATTGAGAAAACACGTGCTTGTTTCCTTTGAATTTTCCATTGAGTTTCAGATTTATTTATTAATAAGAACTTTTCCTCTACAACTACCAGTTTGAAATAAATTTCAGCATTATCTGTAGCTTTCACGTTATTCGTGAATAATATCTTAACAGTATTTAATTAGACATTGTCTTCGAAAGTAAAAGAAAGGAAAAACAATCATATTTGAAAGGTGAGATATGTTTCTTTTGAAAAAAAAAGTTTTAATTATTATAAAGAAACATATCTCACCCATCAAATATGATTGTTTTTCCTTTCTTTTACTTTCGAAGACAATGTCTAATTAAATACTGTTAAGATATTATTCACGAATGCCGTGAGAGCTACAGATAATGCTGAAATTTATTTCAAACCGATAGTTGTGGAGGAAAAGTTGTAAAAAAAAAAGTTTTAATTATTATAAACATATTAAAATATACGTAGACTTTCTTTTTTTTATTGGAAATTTGAAACGATAAGTTTATACTGTTTACTACTGACCATGAAGCTCTAGCACAAATATAAAAAATATTATATGACCCTGAACTCTTGGCAGCTACCTGTAGGTTGCTGCCCCGTACTAAACAGAGTGGGGAGTGCCATTATTTATCAAATGAATATTAACTGGTGGAATCAACCAAGGTGGGAATCGAACCCACACCTCTCCGAATCGGGCACTCTGGTCTCTTTGCTAACGGTACAAAGATAGACTAAAAAGCATGAACCTAAAGCTTAAAAACAAATTGGCTGATTCTTTTTCAGAACATGTCAAAATAATTGCCAGGATTAAAGCAAAAATCAGGGATTGAATTAGCTTATTTTTCTCTCTCAGTGAAGTCATGGCGTGATTTTTATATTTTAAATAAAATTAAAAAAAAGATCATTTTATTGACCATGATTATAAAGATATTTCAAATATTTTTGCTATTGGGGTCTCTTATTAGATTACCGAGGGTGCTGATCTTGAAAAAAATATCGATTTTAATATCGCGACTTCACATATCGATTTATTTTAACATTTCGGATATCATCGATATGGAGGCCCATTATTAGGTTACCGAGGGATCATAAAAAAAATATTGATTTTACAATGGAGCGTTCACCTGTTGATTTATATTAACATTTCGAATTTCTTTGATATCGATGTTTATTATTGGGTTATCGACATTTTTTTCATCCTCAGCATCCTTGGTAACCTAATAATTTACCTCAATATCAAACATATTTAAAAAATCTTTATATTCATGATCAAATAATAAAATTTTAACATTGAATTTTTTTTAAATTTTACTTAAAATATAAAAATCACATCATGGCTTTTATTCATTGAGAGAGAAAAATAAGAGTTAAATTCAATCCCTGATTTTTCTTTTATAGTTTATTTTTTTGATCCAGGCAATTATTTTGACATGGTCTGAAAAAAAATCAGCCACTGTGTTCTTAAGCTTCAGGTTCATTCCAAAAGTTTGAATCTATATGTACACATTTCTTTTATATTTGTCCTTCATGATATGACTTTTATTTCATATAAATTCCAAATATAAACATCATATCCGGACTTTTATTCACTGAGAGGGAAAAATATGAGTTAAATTCAATCGCTTGAATATACTTACAATGCCAATATTTATCATGAACGAGTTTTCATGAATAACTGCCTCACAGATTGCTTATATGATATATTTTGATCGATTGGCTAAGTTTTTGTTGTTTATCTGCTTTTATCTTCTTTGCTTCTTTCTCAGGTCTTCGGTCGATAAAAATTTTTATAGAGAATTTGCAAAGAGGTTTTTATACTTTAAGGTCCTCTTAGTCCAAAAGAGGTTTTGAATAAATGTCGTTCTGTCTTTCCCTTCATACTCCATTTCCAAGGACCTCTCGTTCACATAAACTAGAATTCAGATTTATAAGAAAACAAAAGTTATAAAAATTGTTATTGTTATAATTATTGTTATTTATAAAAAACAAATCGATTGTGGAATTATGGAGGACAATCAAATATGACGATAACGGGGGTTTTGTTTATTGTTAAATTTATTAAATGAACTATGTTGACTTCTCACCGAAATGCTTTAAAAAAATACTTTTTCATTTTTTTTACTGAATCATGTTGGTTTCCTGAAAGCCTGAGTTCAAATTATTTCTCAGTGTCCAATTCAACGTTGATAATGCTTTAGAGCCGCATGAAAAATGTTTGTGGTAAAATCATGGAATAGAAAAATCATTAATGTTTGTGGTAACTTTTTCAAAATTAAAAAAAACAAGTCTTTCTTGCAATGTTCAGGCTTCTGTTGGAAAAATCATATGAAAAATATATTATGTTTTACTTACGGAATTCGATGAAAATTCTTTTTTTAAATAAAAGAAATATCAAATCATAAAAAGTTTAGAGACAAATTATGCTTTTTAAAACAATATTAAATTTATGACGAAGCAGATGTTGTCTGTGAATTAAACCTGAAATATTTGCCTGGGTGACTTATTTAACAAGGATGCACGAAATTTAAATTCCAATGACCTAGTCAGAACAGGTCTTCATCTGAACAGTCCCCAAAATCCACTGGAGAAGCAAGTATCTAAGATGAACAAAGTATTTTATCTTTGTTCTTTTTTTTTTTTTATAATGAAATTATATATACTTTTGAATGATTTAAAATCCTAGGCGATCATGAAAAGGCTAGTGTTTGCTCACAAACAAGGTTTCCTCTACCATAAAATCGTGATTAGAACTGTTTTTTTTACCATACTTATTGCGCATAATCAAGTGTTTTTGCTAGCACATGGACGTCATCTAAAGAAGCCGTTGGGTTTTTCCGTAGTAGAAGCTTCTAGATTTTAATACTTGGCATTGCACCCTTGTTTCTCGTTTCCGTGAATCCTGCGAACTTGATTAGTTCCTAGAAGTATAATGATGCGAGAAACTCATACGATTTCTTTCAGAGTTTGTAAACGATGAAAAATACAGATTTTTTTTTCTCTTAAACCTAATAATATATTGCAATATCCAATTAAAATTCATAGAAATTAAACAATCATATCAAAATCATAAAAAGTGTCCTCGAAAATATGCGTGAGGGGAAATATTTAAGTTATGAATTTTAATATAATTTTTTTTTCTAAAAACAGGAATTATACTTAATTTGAATAATCTGACGGAATATTTAGAACAAGATTCATTGGTGCTCTTGACAATTTTTATTCATTATTCCTTGAATATATAGTTTGTAAATAATGAAGTTTAAAAAAAAACACATTACATTTTGATGAATTATAAGCGGAGTTCACAGGAAGTTGAAGAAGTACAAACATCATTATTTTGTAATGAATACATTTTTTATTTTAAATTTGTTTTTTTAATTAAATTATTTTCTTCTATGCTTTTAATGTAGTTATTTTAATTCGTCAGCTGGTTTTATTTTAGTGCTCCCAAATTTAAATCAGATTAATTATAATATTTTAGAAGGTATAGTAAATAATTAATAATTAATTGAGTTCATGAGGACAAACAAGTAGTAAATGAAAATAAAATATTCCTGTAATCATATAAAAAATATTATTTTAAAAATACAGTTGTAATTGCAAGCTGTTATAATTAATTATCGGTGTTTTATTTAAGCATAGCTATTTGCACATTACCCACTCTCAACGTACAATATATAGCTTAAACCAATGGTTCTCAAATTTTTTTGTCAGGCGGCACACTGAAATTCTTCTTCCATGGCTCTACAGCCCTTGTAGGGCCCTGGCCTCTGCAACAACGCCTCTCCAGTCTTCCCTGTCAGCAGCTCCACCTCTCCACTGCCATATAATAGTTTCTTCGGATATCTATCTTCTCCCATTCTTTCTACATGCCCAAGCCATCTTATTCGGGTTGATTTGACATAAGTGACTAGGTCTGGTTCATTGTATAGGTCCCGAAGCTCTCTATTATTTCTTGACCTCCATAGGCCTTCATAACATACTGGCCCAAATATCTGCCGAAGCACCTTCAGATCTGCAACATCTTTTCGCATTCCTGGGTCAGGACCCACGGTTCACCAGCGTACGTGACAATCGGTCTTGCACACTGAAATTATAAAACAAAATTATGGAACTCATAAAACTGCCTATGTTTTATTTATTTTTTTACAATTAGTAAAGCTATGAAAAAATTATTTGAAAATATAAAAGATTTTAAAGCAACTATTCAACACACAAGACTATTCAATACAAAAGTTATAAAGGAATCTAGTTTAAAGTTTTGATTTAATGTGAAGTATGCGGCTGATGGTGTTTGCATATTTCCGTGATTTAAGTTTCTGTTTATGAAAGGCATACTCTCATCTCATTTTTAAGGGCCTTTAGTTTATCTCTTCTTGTTTTAATATTTACGAGTGCAGAGAATCCCAGTTCACAGAGATAGGATAAGAATCACTATAAACCATTTGGTTGTTAGAAATCTATAATGGGATATTCTTTCATAATTCTAATCTAAAACTAATTTAGACTCATTTCTGAATGATTCAATATTAAGGTACGGAAATAAAAAATTTCGCGGCACCCTAAGGTGCCACGTCACCCACTTTAAGAACCACTTGGTTAGACTTTAGATTGGAGTTTAAATGTTGAAAATATCTTGTCTTCTAGCAATTTCATAACATGTATTCTATTCACCATCTTCAGAATTCGGAATTTTCACCGACAAGACATTCATTTCTATTGTTATTCCTAATATAGATTTCTTTTTATAATAATAAAGCAATGATTCCATTGCTCGCTCGTTTGAAACTCGGACACAAGGTGAAATTGATGAAAGCTTCTCAAGCAGTGCATACTACTATAATTATAATATTATAATAATTAATATTATAATATAATATTATAATTAAAATAATAATATTATATTATTATAATTACCAAGAGAGTAACGTTAATGCAAGATCATCAATCAATCATTTAACGATTTTTTAGATACTGTAAAATTCAATGAGGAAACAGAAAATAAAATCATTGTTCATTTTGTAGTGATAATTAAAGATTATATTTGCAATTTAATATAGACTATCTAATAACAGAAAAAAAAGGGCTCACTCCCATATTTTAATGTTTAATACCATATATTTTTAATTAGGAAAAAGTTCTCTCACGCTTAGCAACTCAAACAAAGTCAGTAAAACTCTCAATGCATTACTGTGTTTGTGAAAAGTTCTTCTAGGTTATCGTTATAGATCCACTTAAAAACTGTATCTGGAGTACTAATACAGTTAATTTTTTGGAACAATTTCAGCTCCATTTTTTTTATATATTTTAGGCGCCTTTTTAATTACGCCACTTTGCAAACACCACCAGCCGGCTTTGCATGGGGATAATACTTAACTTGAATAATCTGGTTCAAAAAATTGTTCGAATAAATGCTAAATAAAATTTAATCTTATTCATAAAAAATATTGTTAACAGTATGGTTCTATGACAAGAGACCATACATATCAATAAAATTTCATAAGGCACAGTAAACAATTCATGAACACAAGGAAGTGTTCAGTATGTGAATATAAATTTTTTCTATGGGATTTAAAAAAAAAAAAATAAAACTTTTTCTTTTCCTCTTTTTCTGACTTTTACGACTTGAATACGATTCTCAATAAAGTAGCTGATACTTCCCAGATGTATCTTTTGATGATTGCTGTTTTAATTTGGCATTACAAAAAAACAAAGATATTTGTGTAAAATTAATCTTATGCTTATAGTTAACAATGGTAATCAAAATTTAAAAAAAATATAATATACCATTTCTTATCTTATAATCAATCAATTACTCTTGATAATAATGAAGAATTTTCTTGTTCTGTAACGAACATGGGCAGATGTATAAACGTATAACCATTTATATTTATAATCAGTTCTCTGTACTAACTCATAGTAATGTTGCTATGGCAATCATATACAGTTTACTATAACAGTTTCTCTATTAACCATTTAGAAGAAAATTCATTTCTCCTAATTTAGGATGAAAAAATTAATTTCGGTTCCATTTATTGACTGTTTTTTTTTCACCTCTTACTCCCCTTACTTCCGTATGATTGACAATAAAATGGCAATCTGTTCAGAGGTGTATAAGGACATAATAGTCATTGGTACCTGAAGGTGAAACTGGGATGATGAGAGAGAAACTAGATCTGAGCGAAATTAGTAACCACTCAAGATCCCTCAATACGCTCCAGTAGATCTGACATGCTTAACGAACCAGTTTCCTGGCCTAATGAAGATTTTAAGAAATTATATTTCTGTACTTCGCAATAATTAATCATATTTCTTAAATTATGACTATTTTAAGAATAATATTCCTGTTGATTGCTTTTAAACATAAATTGTAAAAGATACAATTCGATTTATATTAAATATTTAAAATGGATTTTTTTTTTAAATTTTGTTTCGAATAGAAAGTAATTCTCATGGGAAAGTCCGAGCCACCTAAATCATAAAATATAAATAGACGAGTGAGAAATAGAATTTTTTAACGAAAAAAAACACTTTTATATTTATTTAATTATATTCTAAAATTGCCCTTATAATACTAGGTTGTTACAAAAGTCCTTGTGCATTAGCATAGCTTTATTTCAGATTAAATATTTTAAACATTATTGAATTCTACTCTTCAAAGTAAAGTCCATTGTTTTCAACAACTTTTATCCATCTTTCTGCCAATAATTGGATTTGATGCCACTCTTTTGGTTTTGTGGCAAAGAACTCTTCTCATCAATTTTTTTCGTTCTCGTAATCATCAAAGATCCGACCTTTTAAAAAATGAGCCATTAATCTAAACAAACCATAATCTGATGGTGCAATATCTGGACTGTACGCAGAATGAGGCAAAACATTTACTCCTTGTAGGTCCGATAATTTTTCCTTGATCAAACAGGACGATGTGCAGGAGCATAGTCATGTTGACTAAAGCAGGTTCCTATTGACTAATGTTTTGCGTTCAAAACTGCATAAACTTTGTCTAGCTGTTCACAATAAACGTTTGAGTCCACTGCCCGACTATCAGGAACAAGCTCGTAATGCAAAAAGCTCGACCAAACACGAAGCATCACTTTTATCCCAAACCGATCTTGGCGAACCTCCGGTTGTGCAGCTTCACCTAATGCTTATGTTTGCTAGGTTTTTTTTTAAATATCTACTTTTCGTCACTACGGCCGATAAATCACGAATAGTTGCATGTGGGCCCTTATTCACTCATTCAAGAAGAACGTCATCATCAACGACCGATGGGCGACCTAATCTGGGTTCATCCGCAAGGCTCATATTCCCATTGTTAAAACGCCTGAACCAAAGTGCGGCAGTATTTAGATGGATAATTGACTCTTCTTTTATGGCACAAATTTCTTCGGCAGCTGCCTTTACGCTTTACGTGCGTTTTATGGCCTATATAAATAAAATATAAATGGCCCCATAAAGCCAACTCAAGTCACAAGAAATTAAAGGATTAGTCAAAGTAAACATTGACATCAATAGTAGGAACAAAAACATTCTTATGGGATTAATTATGAGAATTGGAATTAAGTGTTGTGTTCATGCACAAGGACTTTTGTAACAACCTTGTACAACAAGAGTAGTGAAATATGAAAATGAAATTTTGTAGAAAAATTCAAATAGATATTTGAAAAAAAAAGAATTTTTCAAGCTTACGACGAAAATTTTTTTGTCGATATTCTTCTATAAATTTTTCTGTAATAGACATAAGATAACGGGAACTCAAAATGTATTAAGAATGTAACTTAGAACTTATCAGATGGTGTAATAATAATTATGTAAGATGTAAGACCTAATTACTCATATGAGTTTAGAATCTGCAGAGGTTGAATCCTGGGCCTAAGTAGATCTTATGTAATGGAGAACTTGACCTACACTCAACTTGCCGCTCAGCTGGTTTATTAGCTCTGACCTTAAACTCCATTCGTTTTGAACGATTCTTTTTAATGATTAATAGAATTTCACTTAGGCTCCTAAGCTGCTTTTAATATGAATCATATTATTTTCAATGCTGACTTGAGTATCGATTATTATTTAGTAGAGGCAACTAAAAAATTATTACCCGATCTAATTCGGAGGATTGTGTTAGTGACGAAATTGTTTTAGAGTCTCGTCGTGGAAATAGAACGATCATGCTTACACATCGGTAATTATTAAGTACACTACCTGTTTCTCCCTGTTTAATTAATGCTTTTGCCGTATTTATAAAAATTTTGTAGTTTACATTTTTACGAGAAAATAGAAATCTGTCCCTGGGCATTTAATTTTTTATTACTGAAGACCTAATAAAACATGAAATCCTGCAAAAAGCGTGTTAAAACTGCACCCAGAAAAGTGTTTATTTGTTTTATTTTTAATCTTAGGAGTGCACTGAAACAAGCAGTTTTTCTCACCTATGCGAGCTAACGATGAGGTAAAGAAACTTTATAGTATCGGAACTATTCATTAGCCTGCTATATTAGTTTAATTATTCGGTTCCGGTGTATGTTTAGCGATTTACTTCGGGTTACTTACACCATTTTTTCTATTTTTTTTTTTTCGTTTATCTTGTATATATCGCATGAATGGATTCTCATAGCCCTAATACCTATTGCCCTTGAGTGTGGCAGCTTATGTTATTTTCCAAATTAAAAAAAAAAAAAAAGAATTGTTATACTATCCCCCTCAGACGGTCAATATTCGATATTGACTCAATAATATTGACCGTGCGAGGGAGGTTTTACCGGTGTAATGAGAACGCCATGAATGATATACGCTAATACGAATGGAGAGGTAATAACTGAATACTTAATTGGTCCTATACGAAAAAATATGTTATTCACCTAAAATAAAGAGAAATAAATATAAATTTATAAAAAAGCAGAATTTGGAATATTCTAAAATGCAATATTCGACATTTTCTCTAATATAAAGGGTGACAAAGAGTTTTTTACGCAGGATAACTTGGTGATATTTCTTTTTCATGAAAAAACACGCAATTCATAATAACCAATGTTAAAACAGGAAAAAATAAATAACATTTATTATTTTGGAACGGGATTGTTTTATTGATAAACTACAATCTTTATTAATAAATTTTATTCATTATTTTTTTTTTTACATTTTCTTCTGTTGTTGTTTGTTTAGTTAATATTAGATGATAAATTTTTGTTTCTAAAATGGACAAATTCTGGATATTCATTTTTTCAATGAGATCTCTCCTTAAAAGTATTTTCTCTCCGAGAGTCAATAAAATAATATTTGCTCATAAATAATAAAAAATAACTAAATATTAAAACATAATTTCTCAGAATGTTTTGAAGATATTTATCGAAGCTCAGATACGAATTTGCATTTAAAAGCAATATTTTCAGAATTACCATTTACTAGCGACTAATTTTTTTAGAGTTATTGACTCGATATCTTGAATACTCAGTTAATAAATAAACTCCTTGGGGACTCATCGGGAAGTATAACAAATAGAATATTGAATTTAACAATAAAAATTTGCAAAAAATGAACGGTATCTTTCCTTTCGCCCTAACTCGTATTTTAAATAAACTATTTCAGGTTATTACAAACCTATATACCAGTCTTTTCACCAGGCTTTTCATCCGTAATTATTAAATATGCATCAGTAATAATTTTGAATACGAAAAATTAACACTGAAATTTGCACTCACAAACTCAATATTTACATTAATGGTAGTCAATTTATTTTTTCAAGCAAGTATAAACTGGTTTGACTCATCCATCATCACTGCACTTGTTATGTCTTCAACTATTCCACTTTAGTTTTAGCTTCGTTTTTCTCACCTCTAGTGTGTTTGGGAAAGCCGAAGTTTGGCCAGCTATATCGGAGAAATACCGTATACCGGGAGTGAATTAAACGAACACTAATCCAACCATTTCAAAATTTATTGTAAGAATGAATAAAATATTTTTTATTTTACAATTATTTTTTCGTATTGCAAATTAAATATTCATTGTATAGATAAAATAAAAAACAAATTTGAAGCCTGATACAGATTGAATCCTATCCGTTTCTTACGAATAGTTTAATCCCTCAGTGAAAGCCAAACGATTTCAGAATATAGATGGTTATCTTGAGCCTGGTTTAAACGTGAGGACAATGAAGTTGGGACGATTTTCTCACGGAATCGGCCAATCCCCCTGATGCTTTTAGATTCCAAATGGTCCTTAAAAAGCTTCTAACTTTTTTTAAAAGAAATTTTTCATTCAGCAATCCTTTGGTTTAGTGATTGCGTCCTTGGCTACGAATTATTGAGAAGCAGGAAACATTCTTAACGCATGTTCTCGATTTTTCAAAAGGCTTAGGTATGGAACCTTGGAATATTTAATATTTATTTAAACATTTTCGGCATAAAATATTATTTATGAGAACATGGATTATCTTTCGCAAAACCTCCTCCTTTAATTATCAATCCTTTGCATCTATTTGGCAAAATTTATTCAGATATGCTCAACAATCTAAAATTACCTACTATATCTTTAGCCTGTGAAATACTGTTACTTTCAGAGTTCAATATCCTCTTCTTCTTTATCCAACCCTTATACCTTATGATGTCGGGGCTGTGTGTTTTCATTTTCATTTCTTCAACACCTCTCTATCTTTAGCAAACTTTTTAAGCACAGATTGAGTCTTCTGTTTCTTGCTAGGTCCGATACAAGATCCTCTCACTTATTTTTCGGTCACCCCTCCGTTTTAGTTTTCTACATTCTTTGTACATGGCCGAACCACTTCAATTCTTTCCTTTGAATATTTTCCATTAGTGGTTTCTTCTCTGTCTCTTCTATTATTCTTGGATTCCTATTATTCTATATCCTATTTATCCCGTGGCTTGTATACGGCTCTGAAATTTCTTAATTTTAAGGATAAAGATTTATTTATAAACTATATATATATATATATATATATATATATATATATATATATATATATATATATACACATTATATATCAGGCGGCCAAAGATCTACAAGGTCTGTAAAGCCAAACGAAAAAAAAATATAATAATATATTTTACATTATTTATATTTATAATATATATTTAATTATATATTATAAATATATAATATTATATATATATATACCGTATAATGTAAAAACCACCTTAAAGTGCTTAAATTCCTTTCGATGAAATCAGGTTTCCTAGGTGACCTGTTTGGTGAATCATCTCGTAAACAAACGATTCCGTTAGGGTTTGCTTACCTTGGACTAACATAGTAGAACCAGTTATAAAGAAAAATGTTAATTTGATAGATGAATTCAGGACCGGTTTTGAGTCAATGACCTGATATATTGTTATCAACAGAATGATATTAATATTGACGATGTATTTTTATATTCTGTAATTTTTACATTATTTCCCTAAAAATTATCCCTCGATCCAAGCATCGAATCTACAACTTACGCAAAATGATAGGTAAAATAGAATAGTAGATTTGTGTCTCTCCATTAAGCGAATATAAGTAATTTTATAAGGGATTGATAAATGATTTGCCACTTCTATAAATTTGTTTTTATTGAAAACTAGTTTCAAATTTCATCTTCAAACATTCATCTTCAATTTCAAAAACATATAAAAATCTGCAATTTAAAATACAGTTTGGTATTATTAAAATATTAAATTATATGTCGTCAAATAATAATGAATTTTCATAGTTCTTAAATGTTTTTTAATACTAATTTATATTGCATTAAATTTAATATGTATATGTATTTTGACGACATATAATTTAATATTTATAATAATACCAAACTGTATTTTTGAATTACTGATTTTTGTATTTTAGTGTATTTTTAGAACTGAAGATGAATGAATTACATTTAAAATTGTTTTCAATAAAAATAAATTTATAAAAATGGTACATCATTTATCAATCCCTAATTAGATTGATTCTCATTATTTAGTTATAAATAATGAGAGTAAAACTAAAAAAAACGGTTAAAAGTTATTACAATTTAGTAGTTATTTGAAGATTTCAAACGATTGCCTTTAGTCTCTCAAATAACAGCAATTACTCATAAAAGTTTCATTAATTGAAGCATCGTCAAGTGTATTTTCACTAGTTACTGCAATGTGAAAACAAGAAATTGGATGTTTTCCCTACTATCGTTTAAACTAGGATTTATTTCTTGATTTACTTAGCAGTTAAACTTCTTTAGTCAGTTATCGCACTGAAAAATAGAAAAATAGAAAATTATGTCTTCAAAGCGTTAAATTTCCTATAATTAAGATTTAAGATACTTTAGTTTTTATATATGTATATGAATATCTTTACTACTTAGTTTCGTCGATTTTCTCAAAGCTCTTCTTCTGCACAATCCATCTATAAATGTGTCTCATTCTTTTCTAAATTCGAAACCCTGTAACATTAATTATAATTATGAATTCAGAAAGCTAAATATTATTAATATTAGGCATTTTTATCACTCCTAAGCAGTATAAAAAATATGTTTACACCATTTTGGCATTCATCGAAAATGAGTCATCTTGAAAAAAATTCGATATCTCAAGAACTATTTTACATACACAAGTTTTTTTAGTTTTCAAAATAAAGCTAGCTTAATTCGCTTTAAAGTATTTTATGATTTTTTTTTTCGTAGCAATTGCAGTTTCCATGATATTTGCGAAAATTAAGCAACAAAATGATTATTTCTCGTTTTTCGAAAAAATGATGTTTTTTGAAAATCTGTATTTCGAGTAATATTGAATGCACATAACTCTATATGGCTAAAATTTTATAAAATTTACTCTTCTTTAAAAAAGATATTCATAATGTTTTTCGTGAGGTAGTTAGTTTCCAAGATATTGGGCCTAGAAAACTTCCGGTCCTCTGCCGAGGTCGCAAATTTAGATTTATAATGTCGATCCATATCAAAAAATCTGGTGCGGTGCGCGCATCACACAACTTTCCCTTACCGTCCTATAATTATTATCTTTTTAATATAATTTTAAAAAGTTCACATAAACAATGCTTGAAATAAACTCAACAGCATTCTCTTCTTCACATCTTCTCCCACTTCAGTACAATAAAACAGTTTTTTAGTACAATTCTGTACAGTATCTATATATTTTAACTTCGGCAAGTTGCAAATATATTTTAAAAGTTTCGGTTTAGTGTTCATGAAAATATTTTCTTTCTATTAAATGATATGAAAGTAGAAATTATTTATTTAATTTCCGCTTTTGTATTCTTATATTACTTTATTACAAAGTATATTGTTAATAAGAGATTGGTGGGAGAAGGTTCGGTCGCATCCGTCTCCTTTCAGATGCGGTAGGGTCTTGTGCTCCTCATAAAAACGCTGTATCTTTGCTAATACTGATCCGATTTTGATGATTCTTTTTCTGTTTTTTAGATAATTTAATAACCTTTCATATAACTCTATACATAATTTAATATAAATTGCATGCTTTTTAAGTTGAGCGCAAATAAAATATTCTTTTCATCATAACTTTTTTCGCTACATTTCCTCGGTGATATACTACATAAATGAAAAGTCAAAGGCCTTCAAGGAGAAGACATTAGGCAAGTTTCATCAAAATCGTTGGAGATGTTTACGAGAAAATTGTAAAATTCCTGATATAATAGCTACATCCGGTTAGTCCGATGCGCTTTATCTTTGCTAATACTGGTCCGATTTTTATGATTCTTTTATTGTTTTTTAGATAATTTTATTACCTTTTATACAATTCCATACATAATTTACCATAAAATGCATACTTTTTAAGCTATGCGCAAATAAAATATTTTTTCATCATAACTTTTTTCGCTGCATTTCCTCGGTGATGTACTACATAAATGAAAAGTTAAAGGGCTGTAAGGAGAAGACATTAGGAAAGTTTCATCAAAATCTTTTGAGCCGTTTATGAGAAAGTTGTAAAATCCAAGATATAATTGCCATTTCCGGTTAATACAATGCGCTGTATCTTTGCTAATACCGGACCGATTTCGATGATTATATTTTTGTTTTTTAGATAATTTAATTATCTTTCATACAATTTTGTACATAATTTACCGTAAAATGCATACTTTATAAGCTATGCGCAAATAAAATATTCTTTTCATCATAACTTTTATCTCTGCAATTCCTCGGTGATTTACTACATAAATTAAAAGTTAAAGAGCTTTATGAAGAATAACTTAGACAAGTTTCATCAAAATCGATAGAGCCGTTTTCGAGAAAATTGTAAAAAAGTGTAAAATCGATTATATTAAGTTGTACTTCCGATTCGTCGATTTTGACGAATAATTTGCTATAACATTACATCCATGTGCCTACCTTAAATACGTAATTTCAGTATCGTACAAGTTTCGTTTTTGTGCTAGACTGTTAAAATACACACAGACATACAGGCACACAGACACTCAGACACACACACACAGACACACAGACCATTTTGCGAGACTTGGTCATTTGGACTCGGGGGCCTTAAAACAGTTTCCTTTTCCTTCAAAATATTTCCTTTGAAAACTCGAATTCGAAAATTTTCACGATCGCAATACTTCCCCATACTATTTACTTCGTATACAGATAAGGGAAAGTAAAAATACATCCGCGGCGCTAAAAGAATTGTTCAGGTCTCTAGAAGAAATCGCCCTCACTCATCTTTGTTCCTGAACATCGTCCACCAGCTTGACGCTCATCCCTTTTCTTATATATATATATATATATATATATATATATATATATATATATATATATATATATATATATATATCCAAACAACATATCAAAAAATCAGGACTAACCTATCTTTTGCTTTTTTTTTTTTGCTACGTTTCTTGGACTATTCCGTTACTGCCTTGATTTGGATTTTCCGTCTAATTACGCAACTTTTAAATTTAGAAAAAATAATTTGTAACCTGAACTTGAACTTATTAAACAAAATTCATTGGTATGTTTGAAAAGCACGTCCTCAACGTGGATGAACTTATTTTTTTTTAGAAAATGTTCTAATGATACAAAACCTGAAGGTCAGGAATGTGTGAGCTCATTTCCTCAATTTAAATAATGGATACCCTTGATCCCTAATTAATTATCTATCTTCCTGAGAATCTTCAAAGATTAAATCTATCCTATCTTATCTCACTGACATCATAATTTACTAGGATGTATCTTACATGAATACATCCTAATTATTTTCAATTCATGCCAATTTATCTTACATTATTTTTATTAATTTACTTAATCATGAGAGGTTTAAGTAAAACGCTAACGACCTTTGGTTTCCAAATATTTTACATTTTGAATTCCAATCAATCTTGTATATATACTCATATTTATACCATCTCTGTGTACGAAATGGCTGGATCAGTTTGGTCGTAACATTGCTCATTAGATACTTTTTGTATGGTCTGATGAAACCTTTTAAATAAATACTTTATCTATAATTAATTATTTCGATAACATTTTTATGTCTCCTTTGATTTACAATTCTTAAAACTTGATTTCCGGCTTTCAATTATATATATAAATAGCTGATTACCCGTCCTTCTTACAGGAGCGTGCACGGCCCATAGCGGTAACAGAGAAGCAACAAGGCTATAATCATTTGTATGAGCGATTTTCGCCTTTTAATATTATTTATTTTGAATGGCGGCTGACGTAAGGATGTTGTAACTATTTAACGATAGACCCCCATTCATATTGATGATATTGATCTAATATTTTGATAAATCAAATATTAGTACGTCCTCCATTTTGTCTCAAGATTGCGTATAACAGTTTAATGTTGCAATATACCTTTTTATGACTTTATATAACAATTGAGGATGTGGTATAACTACAAGTATATACTCCAAATCTGAGCTTTGAGATATGAACTGGCGAATGTTTTCGACACTCTAAAAATGTTTATGCTGCATAACAACTCCTTTCGACATGTCCATTATATCAATCAGTTATTCCTTAACCAGTAGTGAAAATTTAAAGCAAATATATCCACGTTATTCCAATTTGCTTAAAGAAACATCGTAACCACTTGTATGCCCATTTATTTTATGGAGAACGCCATTTCAAAAGGCTCCTCCTACTCAGAACATTTCTCTTTTATATTTATCTTATTTCTCATTTATCAGCTCTTTCTTTATTCTATCTTTAGAACTCCTGTATACTGGGTCAAAGGGCACCAACGATCTCAATTGAAAAAGTTTCATCGAAATCAGTTCAGTCGTTTTCACGTACAAAACAGCCTAACAGGTAGATAATAATTTACAGGTTTTATTTTATTCATAAGATTTGCGATTTTGTCAAAAATAAATGATATAGGTAGTTGAAAATATATTTCCTGTAATTTTTAAAATTAATTGCTTTTAATGTTACCCTTTGAAAAGTTATTGAATCAAATACCTGTTGAAAAAGACGGTGAAACGGTGCATACTGAAAAATGTGAAAGATAACAGTTGTTTTAAGTACCTATGGAGGAGCTAAAAAAAAAAAAAAAAAATCATGAAAAATTCTATCAACATACAAAAATAAGCAATATTGGTAAAGCGGTTTTGATTTCCTCGATTTATTGCCTGGATGACAAATTTAAAAAAAAATGAATTATTTTTGGAAATGCACGAATAATTAAAATTATCCAAATTACCCCGAATCCTTAACCTCCCAAAAAAATGAAATAAATGAAATTGTTCGATCACCATAGGAAATTATTATGAAACTTAACATAAATAAATAGATTAAAGTGGAATCTCGCTAAGCCGAAGAAATTAAAAACAGGGGATTCGGGTTAGCGAAATATTTGGATTGCTGAACGGGTTCGTAAAAAAAGTAAATTCATTAATGACAGAACAATTCAAAAGCAAAAATTACGTATTAAACATATTATTACAATAGTTCAGAAATTGTTTTCTTGAGAAATAGTCTGAAATTTTCGTTGGTTTGGAAGTTGAAAGTATCTTTTTCAAGACTTCTGACAGCTCCTGCTTCGTGGTGATGAGTAAACTGCTTCGCCAGTCAGCTGCATGTCGCAAAATTCTACAGGTTGTACCTTCTAGCACTTGGACCTTGTTCCAAAACAAAAAATTAAAATATTTTTGTCCAGTGATAGTAAACTTATGTATGAGATATATTCCACTGCTAAATTCGTTCCGGGCTTTTCTATCTTAAAACGGTTTATTATCGTTAGCTTCTCCACCAAAGTTAAAATGAGATATTTCCTTTTTAAAGCTCACATTGAAATTAAGTTTAACCAGTTTAAGACAAGTTAAACATAGGATGTAAATAAATTTAGAAAAAAAAAAAAATTGAGCTGATTTGGCCGTAGAGGGAAAAGTAAATGATGAATAATGAATGTAAGTTACTTACAATTAGAAGTAAAGCATCCGAGATGATGTAATGTGTATCAAAGCTAATAAAACGATTCTTGAAAAATGACCTTTTTGTATTTTCTGAAAGCTTATAATTCATGCATGGTTAAATATATTTTTGCTTAGCGTAAACTACTTATTGTAATAATAATAGGCACTATTTCAACCTGAAGATTAGTTTAATGAAAATGCTAATTAAGAACCACCGATAAAGAAATTGAAAAAATAAATAAACTTCCAAATTTTTACTGCTTAGTTTTCATTTAACATATAAAGAATTGATATTTTCAACTAGATTTTTTAAGCCTAACAGCACGTACGCTGTTTATAATATAGAGGTTTTTATTGAATATATATTCAAATGAAATCTTTATTTTAATTTTTTTTTCTTGGTAGTAAACGAAACGGTTCGGATTATCTGGAGTCTACTGTATCTACGTTGTATTTCTTGCACGATTTTCGTAATCCAATTATTTATGGCTTTGTTTTTATCTGTTCTATTGTCTTTTTTTATGACAAAAATGGCATGATATGACAGCGTCTCGTGAAATAATTTCGAAGCAGTAAAAAGAACGAGGAGTCGTTAAGCTGGTGCTTTAGGGTCTCAACTCACTATGTTGAGGAAATATACGCCGCACGTTTCAGGAACATTTTGTGAATAAACAGAGTAATTGGCTGGCTGCCATTGCCGCTGGCCAAGTGTTCCTAGATCAGCGATAATGTCTCTATAGCTCAGCCGACTATAGTAGTAGCTTTGTCGTCAGTCAGAACGTCGTTGTTCGGCGCTTCACTTACGCTACTCAAAATACTTGTAGCGTAATTGTAATTGTGAGATAATATTTTAGAATTTGAATATTTTTACTAACAGCCTTGGTATGATATTTATTGATCTCTTTCCACTCAAGTATAACGGTGTTAATGAAAATGTAAATACATCATTTAATAAAAAAGTAAATTAAAATATCTGGTTTGTCCATTCACACCTTATCGCTTTGTGTAATAGTACAAAATAAAAACTGTTTGCTGTATCTTCGCTAATTTTAATCCGAATACAATTTTTATTTTTTGTTTAGATTCGTTGATATTTGAATTATCTTTCAAATAAGCATCTAGATTATTCCGGGAAATGTATAGTTATCAAGTTTTAAAAACTAAATAAAGATGAACCGGTTTCCAAAGGAACCTGTACACAATACTTGATTAAACATGTATATAATGTTCCAGTTAGATGGTTCTTTTTTTTTCGGAAATTTAATTAGCTTTCGAATAACCATGACAACTCAGTGAGCTCTGAAATCCATAGATCGGTTGAAAACTGCATATCGAAATCATTAGAGCTGTTTTTGCATTACAATCTATAAAGTATCACGTTTTTCGGATATTGCGAGCCGCTATTGCGCACAGAGTGCCGGATTTAGAACACAGGCAACCGAGTTTTTCCGACTGAGAGGGGCTCTGAAACGCATAAATCCTTTGAAAACATCATATCGAAATTTTGACCAGATTACAATACTTTCCTTACCTAATAGCAGGAGGAAAGTAAAAGCATGGCTATAGTGTCTAATGCCTCGTATCTTTGCATTAGCAGGGTATTTTATTAAATTTATGTTATCAAAGCGTGTAAGTTAAGGCTTCAAAAAAACAAAATATACTAATGTTTGAAATTACATTTTTCCATTATTAACTGGTCTGATTTAGATTATTTTATTTTTTTGTTTTTTAGAGAATTCAATTATCTTTCAAATAAATAAATACAAAATTTACCATAAAATGTATACTTATAGCGGAAAAAATAGGTGTTTTTCGTCATATTTTTTTCCTGCTTTTTCTTGGAGATGTACCTAATATATGAATAGTTTATTCGTTTATTAGTCGTAGAAAGCTTTAAGTAGAAGACTTAACGCAAGTTTCATCAAAATCGTTAGAGCCGTATTTGCACTAGTCAATAGAAAAACACGATTTTCGGATACTGCGCAGCCGCTATAGCGTATAGTGTATTGACACGCATAAGCATTGGCATTGGCGGACAAAACCCTACTTACCATAAATAAGCAACGAAATCGGTCCACCTGTTCAAGAGATAATCGTAGCACAGACTCACAAACAGGAGGACCAATGCTTTCCTTATCTATTAGCGGTAGAAAAGTAAAAAAAAAAAAAAAGCACCTAAAATGTATGGTAATTAAAATAAAAAGATAGTTAGGAAGCACGAACTAATGTTTTTCAGTCGTTGAGCGTGCGTGTGTATTTTTTGTCGTCGAGTATACCTTTGAATACGAAAATTGCCCATGATTATACAAAAAAAAAATAAAAATAAATAATAAGAGAATTATTCACTACTAAAGAGTAAAAAAAATCATCATTTGGCGGTGACGTGTTATTATCCAGCAGAGAAGTCGTAATAGTGAAGGTCAAGAGGAAGTCAAGATGAGAAGAAAAAATTGTACACTTTTCAAGTCTTTGGGTATAGCTTCGCTCTTCAAAAAAGAAGTAAATATTTAATGCGCCAACAATGCTAGTTCACTCGCGGATTTGAGGAAGAAGGAAAAACGATACAATAATGTTTTCATATAATGTATAGCTAATGTAATGGAGGTGATAGGATCGTGGTGAATGAAATGTGCGTGTAAAGATGTCCTGGCAGATGATGAACATATTAAAACGATAACAAGCCCAAATCCAAGCGTCCTAGGGGCCCACCGAAACGTGGGTGGGAGGATTATGTTAGGTCCAATCTGAAGGATTTGGGTTTTGATGGAGTCCAGTGGAAGAAGCTTAATAAGGAAAGACTGATGGTGTTATCGGCATCGAACCTTCGGGTTTATTATTACAATTTATACTACTCCAAGATACTTGATGTATTACATACTTAGGACAAGACGTAAACTAGCCAATGTTTTATCGGGCATGCTTCAATCAACAGTTACTGATACCGAATCAGGACGAAAGATGTCTTTATGCCCTTGCGACCAGGGGTATACAAAGGGAGGAGGAGGTTACGACGCAAAGTGCATCGTTAAACTTTTTTCGGAGGAGGGTGAAGGAGCCAAATGTGTCATTTTTTATTGAAAAAAAGTTTGTAGCAAAGCTAAAATAATAGTGCATTGTATTATAATATAAAAATGAAAAAAAAAATTAAATCTGTTCTTAAATAATAATAAGGAACAGCAGCGGATATACGCACAGGCAGACTAGACACTTGCCTGGGATGGCAATTTTTGGGGAGCGCCAAAATTTAAGTGATATTATATTTTTAGATTCAACTGATTTTGTAAGTATAAAAACTGCCCAATTAAGCTTACTCTTAGTTTTTTACTATAAAGCAACAATGTTTTGGAGATAAGAGAGTATGGAGAGATTCACATAAAAGAGCAGTAGTGGGAAGTTTGTGGATTATTTGACTGAGGGGGTTGGGAAACTCAGCCTATGACAAATTTATGACTGCAGAAAATTAACCATTCTGCAAGAATAAATTACTAAGAAAGTTATTTTAAAACCTGGGAACTGGCCTGCCTACAATGGCGTACGTAGTGGGAGGATCAGGGAGATATATCCTTCTTCCGAATGTATGAAGAAATATAATTTTTATATCCTCCAACATAAGATTTGTACTTTGTGTAATATTTTTGGTAATTTTCATGCTTATCCTTAAAACTCACGCTAACGTTGGCGATTATTGACATTTAGGTGATTATTTGCCTTCTTATTAAATCCACCCCCGAAAAAAAATTCTGAGTACGGCCTTGCCTGCCTAACCTTATTATATATAAAATATAAATTCGATAATTTTTTAAATTGAATTTAATTAAATTTATGTAATCAAAGCGGTTTAGTTAAGATTTAAAAGATTTAGCTTAATTCAAAAACAGAATGACGCTTGTACACCACCCAATTAAAGCTAAAACTTCACTCCTAACAATTTTCCACGTAGGATCACAATTTTCCCCCATCTTTTATTCAAAATTTGACCCAAAATTTATAATTTTACTTTTTAGAAAAATGACTAATTGTGTCACATTTAATCAATTTTAAAAAACCCTGCAAATTATTACACAATGGTTTATTATTTCCACTTAGTAATATTTCAAAAATATCTATTCGTGCCAAGTTAAAGAAATTAAGCAGTAGGCACCAAAGGAAAAGAAATTTGAAACTTGTCTCAAGATGATCGCCGTGAGAGTGCCGAACTGGGAGTGTGCGGCAAAAAAAAATTTTGCTGACGGATTTTTTTTTATTCGATAATTGGATTCAAAGTTTTTTGAAATGTAAAACCTCAAATTTTGAGGGGGGAGAGGATGGAATTACAAAAATGTTTTCCTTGGTCGATTCCAAAAGTCTATTATTGAAAATAATAAACCAAAAGCATTTATAAATAAAGATTTCTTTTTTTTTTTTTAAATTTTAATGCCTTGTTATGCTGATTCGAAAACACCTTACATTTTCACTCTACCTTTATAAATGTCCGAGAAATGGGCCTGTAAGATCTTTAATCGGCTGCCATTTTTAAACAAAAAGACGGATGGTAATGTCGAGTTCCGATGATCAACCTGGTGTGACCTGTGACATTGGTACCGAGTTACAAACATTTTTTCCTTGGTCGATTCCAAAGGTCTATTATTGAAAATAATAAACCAAAAGGTAAGAGTATTTTTTTCACTATCATACGTTTGAATTTATAAGCATAAATCCAAAAAATGCATGAAAATTTCGATGTTTTTTGCGGATATCTCAAAACGCACCCGAAAATTTTGTTAGATAACTCTAGATTTGGAATCAGCGCCCCAAAAATATAAGGAACGATTATAAAACCGACTACTGGATTTTTTTAATCAAAAGACCGATTTTTTGTATTATAATAATAATGGCTTATTATTTATATTTACGTATAATTTTGTAAATTTGTAATATCTATTATTCTTGATTTTATAAAATTATAAGTTTATTACATTATACATGTATGCTACATATTTTATTGTATGAAGTTTACTGCAAAATAAGAAACCTCACAAGATTATTTTGTGAGAGAAATAAGAAATAATAAGGCGTACAGATGACACCTATACTGAAACCTATAAATTATAAATAAAAATGCAAAAAATAGGTTTTTGTTGATTAAAATTCATTTGACTACAAGTTTCGTCCCATTTATAAAGTACCCACTAAACCATTAATCATTAACAAAATTTAAAGCATTTTATTAAATTGCTTTAAACAGTTAGTAATATACACAGATAATAGATCTATTCAGGATCGCCTGTTTAACATGTATCTTGATGTCAAAGAATTCAGTTGAGTCACGTAGTAGTCCATTAGTATTTATCTCATCCAGTTGAACGTTAGTATTTCAGGGATGTATAGTTCAAAAGAATTCTTCAGTTGCCAATAGAGTACTAAGTTATTTATAAGTGCCAATAGTACTAAGTTATTTAACGGTCGACCATTGTTGATAGTTGTAACCTATACTATTATTATTACTGCTTTAATTGGATCACAACTGTTGATTTAGGCTCGCTCAAGTGATAAACAAATACCCAACAGATTCTTTTCAGTTGAGGTCGGAGCTTAAACTAGCATCAGTTTATGGTGTCAGGTTATAACCTCAACAAATGGTCGACCGTGAAGTACGTAAGTAACACCGATAGTATCATGTTCTTTTGTAAAATCGAAACTCATTACAAGTGGTGACATCAATTAATCTGTAGAAGGCGAAAAAATAATGAGATTCAATGATGCCTTGGGTATGGTTAACTTGATCAATGCTGGAAAGCTCCCATGCACAAACTGACTCCTTAAGTGGTCCTCGGCCCCCCCCCCCCCCCCCCCAGAGACCGAAGAGTGGTCCGGAGAGTCCGGGATCCGGGGTCCCTGCTTGAAAGGTGTTTGAAAATTAAATGCCTGAAAATCTCATTTTACGCAATTTTACATTTGAAAAATATTTGATAAAAGGCAAAATCTTTATAAAAAATTAAGTTTTTCTGTTTTAGTTTACAATACATTTTTATATTATTTTTATTATATCTAAACTTGGTATACTCTCTGTAGAAAAAATAGTAATCAGTTACAAGTGGTTTAATACTTGAAAATAAGATTGAGAAATATTTTTAATTTAGGTAACTTAGCCTGTGCTAAAGTCGCCATCTAAATATTACTGCAATATCGCAATAAAAATGAATAAATAATTAGGAAAAATGCTAATGAGAAACTACTCGATAGTATATCACTTGCTCTAATACATACGCATTATTTTTAAAAAACACCTTAGTATGAGATAAATTTAATTTTTTAGATATTTTTTGTTGCTCTTTGAAAAGTTGGTATTTGACAGTTTCGTGGTTTATACTTTTGCCGACAATACACTTCTCATATGACGTGATAACCGACAATTTTCATTCTGTTGGTTGGCAGTCAAAGTTTTTGACGCATCGATCTTAGAAAAAAAAAATTAGATTTGCAGTTAATTCTAGTTAAGATTTATAGAAAATAATCTAAAAATTCATTTTGTAATTTTTGTTCATTGAAGAGCGTCTGTGTCCACATAGCCTATTTTTTTTAGTTACATTGCTAACCAATCTAAGTACCTCCCGATCTGTTTAATAAAAAAAGAGTAAAAATTAAACCATTTTTACGAAATAATTGTATAAATTGATGATACTGATATGATGCAAAATAAATAAATACCTATGTTTTATGAGGAAAATGTTTTAAGACAAATAATTTCAATCGTTATTTTATTTATGAAAAAAATTATTATAAAATTTTAACAAACTAATTTATGATATGTGATTATTGATAAAAATGTGATATATTGCAGTATTAAATTCTGAAGATGGTGTAGTGGCCCCGAAACGTTAACTGCACTATTTAATCTGATTTAGTAAATAAATCAATAATATGGAAGTTTTATTCTTCATTATCACCTTTTCAAAAATAGTAATATGACGTTCTGCTGAATTCAGGAGGATATTTTTCGAACACATTTAATGGACAATTTTAAAGTTCTTTCCTCTATGAAAACTAACAATATTTACAATTTTATTATTACCAATTTGGCTTTTATAAGGCGTATTCCTTACTATTTAAAAATCTTACTGTTAGTTGAAATATACTTTTAAGTTCTAAAAGGAGGATATTATTAGAACATATTTTGGAGTTCTTCCCTCTATAAAAACTAACAATATTCACTATTTTTAAGTTGTCAAAACTACACCAGAATGGCTGTTATAAGACGTATTCCTTATCATTTAAAAATTTAACTGTTAGTTGAAATATACTTTTAAGTGCTAACAAATAGTGTTCAGCAGAAACGTGAAATCATTCGTCTCATACATCCTATTTAGTTACTTGCAAGTTTAACCTTGGATTAATTATTTCAAGGATTGGTATATATCGCGTTCCTGATCGATTGATAGTGATTATAGAAAATAGTGATATAGTGAACCGTTTAGTGATACCTCTTTTCACACTTGCTTAATAGTATACTAATGACATTTGATCGTGCGGACAGACAGCTATTAAGGATGCAAAGCAATGAAAATTGGCCAAGTCGAGCGAATTCGATCACCGTGTTTGTGATTAATTGGTTTCTGATAATTACAGGAAACGTGTTGCCTGTAGGCCAAACAGGTTACTCGTCTGTTGGCAATGACCTGGATTATAGGAAACGTTTAAAAAAAAAATACATCCACCATTGGAGGGAGATCAATATTATTCGATTATGGCTTTGATAAATAAATGATTTAGTTCGTTGGTCCAATCTTTAAAATTATATTTAGCTCATTATTTGCAAACCTTATTCGTTCTATAGTAACGTATTTGAGCAAAAATATTAGATACAGGAGTTCAATTTATGGCTGAACTAGCGATTGATCTCGACGGAGTAAGATCTTAAACGAGACCTGCTTTGCTTCTTAATACAATCTGAATAATCACTTGAATAAATATTGAAGTACAGAAAGTCAAGGTACTAAGTCTTATTAACGCTACCAAATTTGTTATAACAAGCCTACATAAACTGCTGGACAAAAATATCCCATCACTTGTGTTTCTGTCTCTAAATTCATGCCATAATACATTACCGATCAACTTTTATTTGCTTACAGACAATAATTTTGTTTATTCATTTTGGATGAACTCTCCCCTCTTCCCAGCAAAAAAAAAAAAATTTAACTGAAAGATAAATTAATCACCCATGAAAACATGAAATATACTAAGGAAATTTATCTTCCCTGAGGTACTAACTCTTTTTTACATTGGTGAACAGTTCATCTTATCTAACTTATCTGTAAACAAATTAAAGTTATCTGTATTGAACTGTGGCAAGATTTTAGAGATAGAAACACAGGTGAAGCGATACTTTTATCCGGCAGTTTAATTGAATATAATTGTTGGTAAATGTCTAATTCAGTTTAATATGTTCAATCCTTTTTAATTATTTCTATTGGTGTTTAACATCCTTTGAGGTAAACAAGACGGAAGCAACACAAAGCTCTAAGTTGAAGCAGCGCATCATAGCAAGTCGACCTTGGATCCACTCAAACGTTAAACAATTTATTAATTTATTATAAAATGGTTTTGTTGTAGTAATGATTTGAAATAAAGTAAAATTTAAAAATGATGGTTTAATTATAATAAGCCGAGATATTTTAATATCAAATTATCCTTCCTAAAATTAGCTTTTTAGCGTTGCCAATTTTTTTTTTCACATAGGGCTCGATAAGATAGTCGTCCCATTTTCTCGAGTATTCCTCAATCCTCAATGTCTTAATACATTAAAAAAAAAATCACTTGATACAGATTCAGTTCAGGGACACATTGGCCATTCCTCACAAGACCGAGGATTTCTTCTGTAAGTTTCTTGTACTTGTAAAATAAAATGTATAAAAACAAAACAACCCGTTTAATTCATTTGCAAATTCTATGTATTCGAAACAGAACAGCGGTATAAGTAGTAGGGTATATATGACTTTAAAATTATTTCTTCTTCCTATTGTGAAAACAAAACAATTTTCCTTTTTGTTATGGTTAGCCCAAATCAGTCATTTAATACAATTTAAAGAACCTGCTAATTTGCACATAAAGGAGTTATCGTGAAATCAAGCGCTCAATCAAGGAATTTGTAAAGTAGTGGCCAAGGGATTTGCAATCATACGAGAATGTTACTAATTTTCAATGCCGAAACCTTTTAATTATAAGGCGTATAATTAAAAAAGGTTATTAGTCCCAACTAAATAAATATTGAAGGGTGAATTAACCATCATTACATGCCTCATTGATTATAAGCAGCATCCCTTAGTTAATGCCTATATAAATAATGAGAACTAATAAAATTAACAAAGATTCCATTTGCTTGAACTTTCAACTTTAGACCACTGAAAGGAAATAGACTTGACCGTAAGCCAGAAACTTTCCTTGACCGTGATCACTTTACTTCAGGTTCCGGGAGCTGCCTCATCAACCGAAGCATATGTCTTTATTTACGTGCATATTGCTGCCTACGGAACATGAGAAGGTCTTAAGCCTAATACCCATAAATGATAGGTAAATGGTTATCGTGTTATCGCAATATATGGTGGCAGTTAGCATTATATCTACATGCAGGATGGCTTCCGGTATCATGAAGTCGAGGCCACAAGTGCGTTTACACTGAAGGAAGTAAATTCTGTATTAGGTTTTACTGCGTGCTGTCCATGAGCAGTCACGGTGTATATCGCGGAGGTTCATATTTTTTTTGTTTCAAGATGTGACATCGGAGGTAGATGATTTGAACATTTAAAAGTCAGGCAGAAGCCTTCGAAACCATTAATCAGGATATACGAGTATAACGAAAACAGCATAACGTTTTCAAAGATTAGAAAAAGTGGTAACAAATAATACTGATAATGAACGTCGAATTCTGAATAAGACATAATAAAATAAATATTTCTGCTATAAGCCAGAAAAACTCAAAAATGTATTCTATAATTAAAACCATTTTTAATTATGATATTTAAATCATAAGTTTACAAAACGAACAAGCTGCTTCTTAATACACAATTAAAGTAGGCGTTGATCTAATGAGAACATTTTAAAATGCATACAAATTAGGTTCTACTTAAAATCTGCATTATGAAACAAGAATAATTTGTCGGAGGCAGACTCCCTTGATGTGAAATCATGGAATATGCATCATGTAAAGGGATTGAAATTGTTATTAAAACTATTATGCGAAATACAGGCATGAACTCTGTAGTAGTTCTCCTTAATTATAGGATTAAAATAAATTAATAATTAATAACTAATTATTAATAAATTACTTTTTACCCTTATATTCTTTCCTTTTGATATTGTCTAAATTTGTACAAAATATTTTTCCAACACTAACCCGTGCTACATCGAAACCGAAAGAAAATTATCAGTCGGTCATTTATATTTATTTTATAAATTATAATTTTCACTTTATTGTTCTTTACAAATAACAAATGTTCTCGTAAAATTGTTAAAATAACATTCTGACAGAAATATGTAAGCTTTTTACCTAATGTTTACTTATATTTTCAACTGTCAATAATCCATTAAGTCCTCCATTGATTTAATTTAACTGAGCCATTGACAACTTGTAGATTCTTCATAGTATCAATATATTTTAAATAAGAAACGTCACCATCCAACCGGTCTGAATTAATATTTAAAATTTCCATGTTTATTCCCTATTTATTCAGAAATATCAAATATTTTTCTAGAAATGAAGAAGTCTTCTTTATTTTTTGAATGAATAAAAAAACAAGAAAAAATAACTATGTAAACTTGTCTTAACATAATAGCAATTTTAGTTCATAATCAAGAACTTTTTTAAAAAAAAGGCCTTAAATCAGGATTAGAAAGGAAATATTGCATATTTGTATCTTCTTTCCCAAGATTTTTTCGTTCAAAATTCTTAATCATATGTATTTTCATTAGCATCTAAAATTGCCAAAATACTTTGCCCCTCATTTAAGCACCATTAGATAGTTGGAAAATGTCTTTAACGCAGCAAATGATATATCTTGTTTAATTTCTTCGTATATTTATACATCTTTTAAAAAATTTAGATCATGGAGCTCCAACTGCCGATGAAAACTGTACCCAGGCTTTCAGGTATAATTTTTCCAGAAATATGCGTAGGTTCTTTAATATATATAACAGTGGCAGATGTTTATCTTTGAGACCTTACATGTGGGGTAGCCAAGACAATAAAATTTTAAATTGCACTCTTGAACAGGATTGTCATTGTTAATTATACTTCACTTCAATATACGGACTATTTGATTATTGAATTATGATATGACCAATTTGTCAAGTCTTTCTTCCTCCTTCATTTGCACCAATAACATCCTTTCTTCGCTCTTTTATATCAACTCCTACAAGCCAACTCTTCTACCTGGCTCTCTTTTGCCTAATTAAGAAATGTTCATATTTTATCTTCTTCTGTTTTCACAATTTCCAATAGATTGGCATGAGTGATAACAAATAAATTATTTAAACTTGAAATAATATTATATTGACGTTCCTAATACAAATCTGATGACCGATAATTTAACTGATGTCAAATGTTAACGCTGATTATAACATCAAAAATAATGTTTTTTTAGATTTCATAGAGAGTTGACATCTAAACTCATATATATATATATATATATATATATATATATATATATATATATATATATATATCTATATATATATATATATATATATATATATATATATATATATATATATATATATATAAAGAAAGTGAGCTTACTTGTGATGGCCAAGCCGATAACATTCTAAATTGTGCTCTTGAACGGGTTTGTCAATGTCAATCAAATGTTTCTTGAATATACTGTAAATTCAAAAAATATGGGTTATTTTATGTCACACAGCTACTGTGCCTAAACTGTTAGTCATAGGAAGTTCATATTTTTTGGAGGGATAAAAAGTTGATCAGGTTCATTATTGAAAATTGTTTATGATGTCAATTCTCACCAAAATACATGGTTAGCAGCGATGATTTGGTACTGTTAAGTGAGGACGTGGAAACTATAAAACTGAATACAACGTCGATGAAAGCCGGTTAAGAGGTTGGCCTCGAAATAAATACGGATTAGACGAAATATATGGTTACCAACTGAAACGGCGACGATTTTGATGATATAGATATAGGAGGGAATAGGTTTGAACACGTTGAGAAATTTAAGTATTTGGTGTGTATGATTACTAGAAAAAAAAATCAAGAGGAAATAAAGGCGCAGTTAAATGCGGAAAATGCTTGTTATTTTTCGGTATCAACATTACTTAGATCGCGCATTTTGTCCAGAAACTTAAAAGTTATAATATACAAAACTAATGTCCTGCCTAAGGGCTTCGAGAATAAGGTATTGCGTAAAATATTTGGTCCGAAAAAGGATGAGTCCACAGGAGAATTTAGGAGGTGCATGCACCCTGTTAATATAATCGGAGTGATATCATCGCAACGGTTAAAATGGGCTAAGTTATTGGGCTCAGTAACGAACGAGTTCTTTAAAAGTTAATAAACGCTGAGCCGATTAGTAAATGTCCGAGGGGTAGACTGAAACCTGGGTGGGAGGATTGCGTTAAGGGTAATCTTACGGATTTGGATTTGGACGGTAGTCAGTGGACCGAGGTTTGTATACAGCGATATGGGAGGAATTGGCATCAAACCTTCGGGTTCGCTAAGCCTTATATTATTATTCTGTCAATGCTCACATTCTATTTACGTCATACGAAGCAGATTGCTAATTTCTCGAATTTTTATGTTACACTTAATGATTCTTTTCATTACTGAAAAAATTATTGTTGGCCTTCATGGTACTAAATCATTGTTGGGTTTCGGGTAATCCCCCTTTTGTGCCGAATTTCAAGAAAATCGAATGACGTGTTTGGTCCCCTTCGCGTAACAGCCGGACAAACGAAATGCCTTTTCGTCAAAATTCAAAACGGTCGAGGGAAACAGGACTTCCCTTATGCTCGCTCGATTAAAAAAAAAAATGCACGAAAATGTATTAATTGTATTAATTAACCATTAATAATCTTCCATCCAATAGGATAAAATTGATATTTTTTCCATTTCAGAAAGATTTAGCTTACGCTGCTGGATATTCAGCTACAGATATCGAAGTAATAACAGAAGATGGACACAGCCTTTGGATGCATAGGATAGGCAATTCATCAGGCCCACCTGTTATGTTGCAGCATGGATTGCTGGTTGCTGGAGAATCTTGGATTGCAAGAGGACCTGATAAAGATCTTGGTAAAATGATTGTAGTAATATTAAAATATTTTGACCAGTTCAGACATTGAGAACCAGAGTGGACCGACCTCACCAGCTATGAATTTGGCAAAAATCCTTTAGAAGATTTTACAATTTTTTGTCAAACTGCTTAAGACCAGTTTTGAAAGTGAATCCTTACATTTTTACCATTTTAAGTCCAATAAGGGACAGATTTTATGTAATCGTTTAATTACCTTCAAACTCATTTTACACAAAAATTTAGGATAGTCCACTCTGGTTCTCACTTCCTCAATTGAAAAACATATATATTTAAAATATATATGAAACAGAGCTATAATAATGTTTGTATAAAAGATTGATGTGTTGAATTAATATAATGTAATCCTTTAGTTAAAATATTCTCCTATTTTAATTATTAACTATTTTAAAGTGAGAATTAGCTCCAAAATACTAATGAAATTGTTATTGTAACCAACATGAATGGTTGTGACGTAGAGCAATTTTAGTATTTCCTTGATATTTATATTATTGTTGCGGCGTGTACACGTCCATTACCCGGCACCCGGCGTTATTTTTGATACTCGGCGTTTATCCGGTATCCGGTTTTAACAAGTTGTATTCAGCTTACGCCCGGTTTTAATTTTTCCGGTTACCCTGTAATTTATAACGTAATACCGGGTATACAAAATCGGATATTACTTTTTTAGTGAATTAAAAATAAGTTATTTTTTATTAAATTTATAATTTGATTGCACTACTTGTTCTAATGAATTTACTACAAAGCTTGTAAAATATTGAAACTCACCTTGAAAGGACCATGACGCATTTCTTCTGACCTTGTTTCCATATTTTTAAGATCCCCAACTTATTCAATCAAGGAAGCAGAACGCTAAAATTTGGGACGCTTTTGAATATGTGCCATATCCCCTCTGTCCTCTCTCCCACCATATCAAATATCCTACCCTGAATAGTTTTAAGGGTTGTATAAAGGAGTGTGATTTTTAATGTAAAGAAAAGTCGTATGTGGTTTATTTTGTTGAATATTTTCTGTCAAATTTAAAAATCGGAACAAATGTCTGTTCCGAATGACCTTAAAAAAATCGGGAGAGGAAGCCATCTTGCCCTGACTTGTCGAGCCCCCTGACTGAGGGGCTTGTCGGTTTTCGTTGTAGTAACCGTGTTTGTACATGAATAAATAAAAATCCGATATTTTAATAATTTTGTTTACATACTACTCTTAGAGAGCTTTTCCCGCTATCACCCAACCGGCCTTTCCATCTGTCCCTTCATGGACCGACCTAGGAAAAGGCCGGTTTGGGCCGGAAGAGCGGGCCGGTTCAGGGCGGTCTAGTGCGCGGGGTATCGTTATATAATATAGGAACGGACTTTTTAAAAAGGCCGCAGCGGAGAGGGGCGGTCTTAGTGCACGGCGTATATAGAGGCTGAAATAGGACTGATGCCAGGTCAGTTCTAGTGCGCTCCCAGCTTAACAGGTATCCGGTAAAAATTTTCTTGCAAAATGAAAATTAAATTATTAAGTTGTTTATTATTACGTAGATATTTTACACTATAAATAATATTTTAATTAAAAATAGATACCCCGATTACGGAAATATAAATTATAACCTCTAACTGTTCTAAATATTAGTACAGAGTCTGTACTGCGGACCAGCCAACAAAAGATTGGCAAAACGTTAAGAGATGTTGGCCACAGTTTCTTGTACTGGATACATGTTTTCAATAATTTAGCCCGTTTAAATCAAAGTTAGTTGTGAATAACAAATGAAACAGACTATTTCTATTGTTCCTAGCGCTGCTTGCTTAAAAACACCATTCTTTGGCAATTCTTTTTTTATTACATTGAAATTTTCCTCTCTTCCGGAGTTGGTATCGGTTATAGCAAAACACGGTTATTACAACGAAAACCGACAAGCCCCTCAGTCAGGGGGCTCGACAAGTCAGGGCAAGATGGCTTCCTCTCCCGATTTTTTTAAGGTCATTCGGAACAGACATTTGTTCCGATTTTTAAATTTGACAAAAAATATTCAACAAAATAAACCACATACGACTTTTCTTTATATTAAAAATCACTCTCCTTTATACAACTCTTAAAACTATTCAGGGTAGGATATTTGATATGGTGGGAGAGAGGACAGAGGGGATATGGCCCATATTCAAAAGTGTCCTAAATTTTAGCGTTCTGCTTCCTTGATTGAATAAGTTGGGGATCTTAAAAATATGGAAACAAGGTCAGAAGAAATGCTTCATGGTCCTTTCAAGGTGAGTTTCAATATTTTACAAGCTTTGTAGTAAATTCATTAGAACACGTAGTGCAATCAAATTATAAATTTAATAAAAAATAACTTATTTTTAATTCACTAAAAAAGTAATATCCGATTTTGTATACCCGGTATTACGTTATAAATTACAGGGTAACCGGAAAAATCACTTATAAAAGATTAGTTGGGTCCGGGCGTAAGCTGAATACAACTTGTTAAAACCGGATACCGGAAAAACGCCAAGTACCAAAAATAACGCCGGGTGCCGGGTAATGGACGTGTACTCGCCGCAACAATAATATAAATATCAAGGAAATACTAAAATTGCTCTACGTCACAACCATTCATGTTGGTTACAATAACAATTTCATTAGTATTTTGGAGTTAATTCTCACTTTAAAATAGTTAATAATTAAAATAGGGGAATATTTTAACTAAAGGATTACATTATATTATTTAACACATCAATCTTTTATACAAACATTATTATAGCCCTGTTTCATTTATATTTTAAATATATATGTTTTTCAATTGAGGAAGTGAGAACCAGTGAGAACAACATATATATGTATATAAGTTAAGTGGAGTGTTATGGATTATGAAGAAAAATATATAAATAAACATAGCAAATCCTATATAAGGCTGTAAGAAAAGTAAATAAAGTTAGTTGTATTCCAGACATTGTGGCGTTCACATCATTCTCCCTTTTCTCTTTTTTTTTGCGTTTCGTGTCAAACAGGTTTTAACTGGTGCCGAAACCCGGGACCTTTAGATATTCGCGAAACCCGACGAAAATTAATTTAGTCCCGCTAATATAGATGCCGCTTCGACCAAGTACACTAGACGAAGTGGTACGCGAGATCCAGGGCGAATTTCAGACGTCATCCAGAATGTCAGAAGAAGGCAACACCTCGGCAGCAGCTAGCACCGAGATGATGCAAGCAGTTAATGCGGAGATGATGAGGTTGGAATGGATGCGGATGAGGACCGCGACAGCCACCTACTTAAAGAGCGCCATAGCAGAGTTGGAGAAGTTTGGAGGCGAGATCGGCCACCTTAACCATTTCCTAAAGAGAGGCCAACAAATCCATGTCCTGCTGGAGTCCAAGATAACAACAGGGCTAGTAGACCAACTCGATGTCTTGGAGTTGCGGGCATCATTAGTAGGAAGGGTGCGACGCAGCATACTAAATCACATCCAGGCAGACGAACTGACGGCATGGGACGAAGTAGTGCGGCGGCTGAAACAGGCGTATGGCGGAGGAAGATGGTCGCCGGAAGAAGACCTGTACCGGTTGTTTACAGAAACCCGGCACACAGGCCAGTCAGGTTATTCATTTGCGGCAACGATGTTACGCCAATATATCGCCATAGCGGAGAAAATAGTCGAGACCGTCGGCCAGGCAGAAGCGGGCCAACAGCTGGCCATTTACGATAAAATCTTGAAAGTGCAGCTAGGAAGGAACTTAAAACTAGGGAAAAGTTCGCTGCAAAAAAGACGTTCCTAGACTGTGTCCGGGAAATCATGGACCAAGAGGCTCGTGAACAGGAGGAAGATGAGGTCCAACCAGAGCACGTGTGGCAACAGGCAAGGCCAAGGCAAAGAAGAGCCTTTCGGAGGCCTTCACCAAGGAGAGATGAGCTGCGCAGTGGCCGAAAAGGGGAGCACGGCTCACGCAGAGACGAGCGCGGATCTCATAGGAGGGAAGAAGAGCAAAGATTCACCTCTCGAAAGCCACGTAGAGACGACAGAAGATGCTACGAGTGCAGTAGGACTGGTCACATTGCGGCGAACTGTCCGTCTGTGAAATGTTTCGAGTGTGGCGAAAAAGGGCATGTGGCACGGGCATGCCCTTGGATGCATTCGAAGAGGCCACGGGAGGAACCTATGGAGGTTAACGCTCATCGGACGAGGCACGGGCGTCGCACGACATCATCGAGCTCCGAGGGGACGTCATCGCCATCGAGTTCCAGTGGAGAGGAGGAGGAACAGCCGACTTCGTGGGCACAAATCACGAAGGGGCGTAGCAGCAGGAAACTACGGCCAACAGCAGCAACGGCGAGGAAGGAGACTCAAATTTGAGGAGATGCGGGCAACCACATAGACTATAAATACGAGGTAAATACTGTATGTAATGTGTGGGATAGGTTGCCCATAGTAGAGGGGAGTCAGGGGAAGATTAGGGCCCTCATTGATACGGGGAGCACGAGTACTCTCGTGAGCAAAGGGATGCTAGGGTGTACTGACGTGGTCGAGAAATGTTGATGTTCGATAACCACTTTGAGCGGATCCTGCGCAGTTCTGGGAGAATATCAATGGAATTTGCGAGAATTAACGGGGCGCGACGTAATAATGGCTGTCCACGTGCTGAGGGAACTAGCACCCCAGTACGATGTCTTAATTGGATGCGATGTCCTAGATTCGGTTGGTTTTCGGTTAGAAGGGAGTAACGGCAACTGGAAAATACAGTTGGGGAGTAAGACACACCAGGGCCGGTTCCGAACGGCGCAGTCAAGTTTTCGTACGACTACCCTAACGGCGGGGGCAAGGGGCGGCAGAATAGGGGCGTTACTCGAGGAGTTTAGGGATGCGTTCTATGTGGAAGGGGGGGGGCATTACCGGCTACCGGGCGGACATGCCACGAAATTAATTTGAAAGAAAATAAAATATGCGGAGATATCCGCAGTCATTAACTGCCATTTTCCAACAGAAAATTCAGGTTCTTTTGCGTCAGGGAATTATTAGAGAAAGCACCTCTCCGTTTAGTAGTCCATTATGGGTAGTGGAGAAACGTAAAACCGATCCTCGGGCGGGACCTTCATACCGTCTCGTCGTTGACTATAGGAAACTCAACGAGAACACTGTGGACGAGAGGTATCCGTTACCGCGGTTGGAGGATATGCTAGACAGACTCGCTGGCGCTCGGGTGTTTTCAACGCTTGACCTGAAAGCGGGGTATCATCAGGTGCGCATGCGTCTCAAAGACATCGAAAAGACGGCCTTTACATTCGGTAGGGGGCACTACGAATTTGTGCGCATGCCATTCGGGCTTAAAAACGCACCTCTGACCTTCCAAAGACTCATGGATGAGTTTCTACGCGGCTTGGGCGAAGACTTTTGCCAGATCTACATGGACGATCTAATTGTCTTTAGTCCATCCCCCGCGATGCATGAGAACCATCTCCGTGCAGTTTTGACTAGAATTAGGGAATTCGGTCTTAGGCTGTCAGAGTCGAAATCAGTGTTTTGCCAGAAGCAAATAAAATTTTTGGGGCACATAGTGTCGGCCGATGGAGTACGACCAGACCCAGCGAGGGTCGAGGCAATTTCTAAACTAAAGCCACCCGCTAACCAGAAATCCCTCAAGAGTTTTCTCGGCATGGTCAACTACTATCGACGGTTTGTTCCTCATGTAGCGGAAACGGTCGCGAGCTTGACCCAATTGCTAAAGAAAGGGCGGCCGTTTGTTTTTACGGAGGAGCATCTGCGGTGTTTCGAGCAGTGTAAACTTGCACTCATGGGGGAACCGGTACTCGCCTTTCCTGACTTTTCCCGCGAGTTTATCGTTACCACCGACGCGAGCGATAAGGCACTCGGGGCAGTGTTATCACAACAGGATGATTCGGGGGACCGCCCAATTGCATTCGCTAGCAAATAGCTTTCTGATGCGGAAACCCGATATAGCGCTCTGGAGCGCGAATTACTTGCAGTAGTCTGGGCGGTCGAATACTTTAAGCCGTACATTTTTGGAAGGCATTTCAAGCTTCGCACCGACCATAAGCCCCTATTGTGGACGGACGGCCTGAAGGAGTCGTCAGCATGGGTGGGACGTTGGAAAGAAAGGTTACGGGCTTATTCGTTCTCCATTGTCCACCAGAAAGGTAGTAAAAACGTTGTCGCTGATTGGCTTTCCCGAGCGATATACGCGAATCCCTTACACGGCGGGGGGCCGTCGCAGGACCCAGACAGTCGCGATAGCGTACACGTAGATGAGGACATGGTGGACGCGGACGAGACCCCGGCTATGGCGAGACCACCCCAGCTCCCCGAAAGTGATTCGCCAATTAATCGGCATATCCGGCAGATTATTTGGAAAACCCGAACCGCAGGTATCTCTAATCGGAGCACGAGCGTTACGGACGGCATAGAATCGTCACGGTATGGACTTTGGCCTCGATAACCCCTAATGAGATTGCAACGATCCTGGAATCGACAACTAAAAGGGGAAAGACGTATCACTTGTACGTCGGTAATAAGACAGTTTTGGACCGCATAAGGCACATGTGGGAAACTGAACGCATAGGGGGGGATAGAAACTTCGTTTTATGTAGACATCTGGTCGAGACGATCAAAGACGAGGGACAGCAGCGGGAGCTGGTACGCGCTTACCACGAGGGCAAGACGAACCCCACGTGGGTTCCAGAAACGTTGGCTGCGCTTCAACGGCGATATTATTGGCACCATATGAAACGCTCCGTTCGCGCAGTACTGAAAGAATGCACGGTGTGCCATCGAGCGAAATACGACCGACACCCCGTGGTTATTCACCCGGAAATAACCCCGACACCAAATTCTCCGTTATTAGACGTTCAAGTGGACGTATTTTCCTGGGAGGGGTCACACTGGCTTACGATTTTAGATACGTTTAGCAAGCTGGCCATGGCGTATTCGCTCGAGTCAAGGTCTGCCGACGCTATTTGGGAAGGGCTATTACAGTGGATCGCTTGCTACGGGGTACCCCAGAGGGTGACCTCGGATGGGGGAAGGGAATTTCGCAATAGTCGTACTACTACGGAATGTGCCGAACTTCAGATCGACTGGCACTTCAACTCCCCAGGGAATCCGCAGGCAAGGGGGGCCATAGAGAGGTTCCATAGTACGCTAGGAGAGTATTTACGCCTCTTTCATATCAACCTGAGGCGGCAATGCCAAGAGCGATTTTGGCATACAATAATACCATTCACGCGGCTACGGGGTTCACACCAGTCGAGGTAGTGTTCGGACATCCCCTGCGCAACAGAGGCGACCTCTTAACGGCGATGACTACGCAGTTGCGCGATACGGTATCACATAGGCGGCGACGGTTGTGGGAAACTACAGTGAAGATCCGCAGTAGAATCGCTAAGGGGAAGGAAGCGAGAGCCGTACGGGTCGGTATGGCCGCGCCAGGTCAATCACATAGGATCAAGCTGGGGTCGATCGTTTACCGCCGACCACCTTCTCGTCGGACAAAAGGAGAACCCCGATTCGAGGGGCCGTTCAGGGTGGTAGCACTCAGAGAACACAATATTGTATCGATACAAGAGATTCAAGGCGCACAAAGAGTGCGACATACCCACGTCAGGCATCTCCGCGTTCCTTTGGATGCGGGAAACAATTGAGAGAACTTTGAAATTATATATACTACTTAATATATAGTAATTATATATAGTGAGCGGGGCTCATCGAAGTTTTTCTTTTTTTTTTTTGTTTGTCAGACCTAGTCTTTAAGTTTTGTTAGAGATAGTTTCATGAGCATTGTGTCGATTAGTTTTCATTTCGGTTTTATGAGGTATTGTAAATCACTAATTGTAAGTAGTTTTTCTAGTTTATAAGTGTGCTTTTTTTTTTTGTTTTTTCGTTTGTTTAGCAGAGTTTTTTATTTTTTTTGTGCTTGTGTTAGTTCGATTAAGTATTATGTAGTCTACTATTGCTACTAGAGTTATATTCTCTGTATATTGTTGTACATACGTATATATAGTTTTAATTATTTTATTTTTTGTGTATGCTGATGGTTATTTATATATTCTTTCTCAGAGTTCACTTCGTGAACTGGTGCGGGGGAGTTAAGTGGAGTGTTATGGATTATGAAGAAAAATATATAAATAAACATAGCAAATCCTATATAAGGCTGTAAGAAAAGTAAATAAAGTTAGTTGTATTCCAGCCATTGTGGCGTTCACATCATTCTCCCTTTTCTCTTTTTTTTTTGCGTTTCGTGTCAAACAGGTTTTAACTTATATATATATAAGTACATGAATAAATAAAAATCCAATATTTTAATAATTTTGTTTACATACTACTCTTTCAAACTGAGGTCAGTTTGCCACCAATATCTCTTTTCTTGCTAAATACCTACCTGCATATTTTTTTGTTGTAATTAATAAATCGTTTCTAATTTAATTTATGGAATTCATATTAGGTAATGTTTATATCAGTGTTAACATTTATTTTATAATTGAAAAATAATTATTTTTATTTAAATAATTACTTTTGAAATAATTTCGACATATCCTATTTTTTTCATTTTTTAGAAAATTGATATTAAGTGCTAATTTCAACTAATTTAAGTTTTTGAAAAAAATGTTGATTAATTATTTTTAAATATTTATTATTATTTATGGAGGGAGAGGTGTTATGGATTTCACCATTTGGTTTTCGAAGTTGCAAATATCGAAGTTTTGTCCTGCAAAGAGCACTTCTAATAAATTATTAGTTTGCCAAATTCTTTGGTTTAGGTATCATTCAATAGGTTTTCTAGGGTTCTGATTCCATTTTTTGAATTAGATTTTTGATTGCTCCTACGCATTTCGATTTACTGTTACTGTTAATATTTACTATGGCATTTGGATCGTTTTATAGGTTTTCATGGGTTTTGATTTCTTTTTTTAATTAGATTTTTGATCGAGCATTTCGATTTACTGTTACTTTTGAAGTTATCTATGACATAGGAATCGTTCATTAGGTTTTCGAGGGTTCTGATTCCATTTTTGGAATTCGATTTTTGATTGCGCCTGCGTATTTCGATTTACTGTTACTTAAAAAGTTTTCTATGGCTTAGGGATCGTTCTACTGGTTTTCATGGGTTCTGTTTCCATTTTTTGAATTAGATTTTTACTGCGCCTGCGCATTTCGATTTACTGTTACTGTTAAAGTTTTTTATGGTATAGAGATTGTTCTACAGGTTTTCTTAATTAGATAGAAATAGTAAATATAAAACTTTTACACTACTGGTATTAACATTATCGTAGTAAAAAAATATATTTTTACTAAACAATAATACTGTTCTACATTACATGTAACTCACTAGACCTGCCAGACCGCTCCAAAATTTAATTATTTCATTTAAAAATATTTGGTCTCAATAATGTTTTATATGTTCTTTATATTTTCTTATTTTTTTGTCCAACGATAATATTCATAGCGGTGTTATAAAAGTGTAATATTTACTTTTTCTGATTACAAATAATGTTTTTATATTAATATATGTACTTGGATAAGAATCTTTAAGGCCATATTTATCTGTAATATAAAAACATTCAGAGTCAGATTTTATTTAAGCACTGTGAAAAACCGCTATATCCAAATTTTCGGGCGAAAAATAAAAATTGTTGGTCTAAATATTTTGCCATGGGGAAGGAACCCTTCAAATTTTTGTTAAGTTTTAAATAATCGCTCATAAATCAGGAACCCTTTGGCATCTAAACATGACGAATTTAGATGCTTGCTTTTCGGATTTTGATTTAAGTAGGCACACAATGAGCAGATATTCATTAAAAACATTTTTAAATTCCAATTTTACTTATCTTAATTTTTGTTTTTTAAAAAACCGTTGAAAACTTGTCACAAATAGAGCCATTATTTTCAACATTAGTATCGGATATAATTGAATTATTATTTATTATAATTATATTGAATATTGATATTGAATAATTGTCAATTATTTTAGTACTTATTCTGTTACTTTTAACCACTGTAGTGTTTCAGTATAAACCTGATATATTGTACGAAAAGTCTAAACAACAATTAAATGCGAAGAATATTTTATGGCAATTTTCTATCTTATCCGTACAATTTAATTGAAAAAATTGATACCAATAAAAAATCGATGTGGCTTATTTCAACCTGATGTTATTAAAATCAGTAGAATGTGCGACTAAATATTCACATCTAAATCAAGAGTTAAAAATGCCGATCTGTTTTTATTGCAATTGAGAATGTATTTACGGAATGTAAGTTTTAAGAATCCCAAAACCATTTTGTTGATGGGGTGGAAAACAATTATATTCAGTGGTTAATTGAAAGCGTAAGTAAAATTTACGATCCTATAATAATACGTAAGAGATTTAAACGAAAATATAAAAAAAAAAAAAAAAAAATTGTGACACAAATTAATCAAAATCATTTATTTCAAAGGACAATAAATTTTTGTTACCAATAAGCATCATTAGTTTATTTGATTTATTACCTAAGCCTCAATAAAAAATTAATTAATGTAATAACAAATTAGAAGCACTAATAATAACAATCAAACAATTACTATTAATAAGAAGAATGCCAATAAATTTAAAAACAACAGAGTAGTTATCACTTGTAGCCATTGATACATTATAGGTTTTTGTTTTTAATTATAGTTGATAAAATATACAAAATCTACTTTATCTGCTTGTCGAGTTTGCTTGTTGACAAATCTGCATTAACTGCATTTTTTTTATGTTATAAAATAAATACGTTAGGGATATTTAAAATAAATAAGACTAATTAATCCTAAAGAGACCGAGGGCTGAGTTTGGGCTATGAGAGGAGGGGAGGGGATAAGATGTGATTCTATAACCTATGAGCACGACAATGGCTCTCGATACTTGTGATATTCTGTGGTATCGATACTTTCCGTTCGATATTAGTCTCAATACTTTTATTCGATATGTGTTGGTGGTATCGCTTACGTGTGTAATACATATAACAGTTTAACAAACAATTAATAATATTAATAATGCCCACTCCTATTAATGTTATAGAGTGAGATCGAGCTAGATCGGATGCTCTCGGCTGTTTCCGATTTCCCAGCTTCATAGAGTAGAAAGGGAACTTTCATATTCATATTTTAACCTCCGTAGTTACCACAGCCCTCTACATAATTAATTTTATTGCATATCAAATAAACTTTTAAAACTTATATGAATAAAATTAAATTCATAAAGCAGTGTTTCTCAATCTAGTATTTGCGACACAATTTTCATCGCGCATTTTGAACTCCCTTGGGTTCACTTTTTAGAATATTCGACACAAATCTATGCATTAATATTTTGAATATTGAATTGATATATGATATATTTGAAAATTACAATCGATGTATGCATTATATGATTATGTAAACTAAATTAAATAGAAACTAATTACAGCATGATTTAAGTGAAAATTATTGTATGGAGGGAGGGGCGCAAATAAAAATTGTGATTGAAAATTTGGTCGTAAGTATTAATAGACTGCTGTAAAATTTAATTACCGGCGCCGGGAGAAGCCGACGCAACACTACCTTAGATGAAGCATCATTATGTTGTGACGCCCCGAAAACAACAGAATTGACAACCAAAACCATATAATTTGATCATATACAAGATGTTTAAGTATAGAAATTAAGTCAGGAAAAATTTAAGTTATAACTCAGAATTTTGATTATAGATATTATTGATTTACAAATCAAATATTTAAATTACTTTAAATTTAAATATTTAATTTTATTAAATAATTAATTTAAATTAAATTAATAGAAGATAGAAGGTTCTTATTTTATTTCTTGACTATTATCTATTTTCAGCATTCTTATTACTGAAGGCAGGATTTGATGTATGGTTAACGAACCAACGCGGCACAGTTTACAATCAGTATAATTTAAAGTATAGTCGGACAGACCCACGATTCTGGAACTTCAGGTAAAGATATTTATTACAATCAAATTTTTCACATTAGGAAAACAGTTTATTTACAGAATAGTTCTTTGGTTTGCTGTAACTTATGTTTATTTATTATCAATAAATACGTAATTAAATGTAATTTATGTTATGAAATAACAGTTCAAAGGGGAAGGTTCACTGCATAACATTCGAAAAGAAACTTGTGAGTTTTGCTTTGTAATATGATTTTTTTCTTGAAAAATTTGTCGATAGCACATTGCAAATTCCCTCGTCCCACGTTCAACTTTATTAAAACGTTCAGTATTTGAATCCGTAGCGCCAATTCTGGCATAGCCGTGTATTAAGGAACACATCATGTACCTTAAATTTCTTTTTCAATTCTTTCCACTTCTTAATCTTTCAAAAGCATCTTTCAAATGCTGCCTCGCGTTTATCTTTATTAAATCCTCATGACAAAGGAATGCGGAATGTTAACAATTTCTCAAGAATAACGTTTATTCTTAGTACAGCAATTAGTTTTTCTTATCTCTCAAATCCAAGAAACTTATACTAGAATTATAACAAACCAAAACCGAAAAAACAAAACAAATAGTTTCACAATTTTTTTAATGAAATAATTAATATGCTGTAATTAGCTAAGGTTTTAGTATGATGGTTGTAGATATAAATATCTGATCTGACATCACATCCATGTAAGCCTATTAAACCATAAATCGGTGGCTCAAAAAGTGATCGTGAATTCGGTTACTAGTTTTCGAACTTATCAGTATCTAAATATCTAACGACACTCGGAGTCGGGACGTCCATCTATTGACACATACACAAGCTCTTGTTTCTAGAGAAAACAAGTATTTTACACTCAATTTTAACACTTAAAACAAGTAATAAAATTGTTTAATTAGAATGGGAAAAATACAAAAAATCGCGTTTGTAATCTTTATCACTGCACTATCTGATCTCTGTATTAATGTCAATATAACTTTTGATGTAAGTTTATTATGACCTTCAAGTAAAGTAGCCATTTCCAGTTTGCCAATTGTAACGAAAATTTATTATGCTATTGATATTAATATGTAAGTCTTATATGCCAAATTTGAGAAGTTTTGCATTATATTTTAATATAATTTATGAAGAAAATCAATAATGACCTCTTAAGTGAAATACCACTTCCCTTAATCATGTAGTCATCAAAAAGGGAGGTTTGTTTGTTTGTTTGAGTTTTAAGGCGTAAAACCGCTAAGTCATCAACGCCTGTGGCTATTTTTTTTATTTTATTTTATTTTTTTTTTTTTATTTTTTTTTTCTTTTTTTTTAAATCGAGACTTTAAAAAAAATAAAAAAAAACAACAAAAAGAAGTAAGTAAATATATAATAATGATAATTAAAATATATAGATATACACACACACACACACAAAGATAACAAATAGATTCAGATAAATAAACAAAACAGATACATAGATAAACAAATAAGATATAATATATTATAAAAAACTATATTTTATTTATTATGTCATTTGCCTTTAGAAAGTTTAATACACATTTTATCTTGATTTCATCGTTACCTAGACTGGTTGCGATATCGGATGTAAGTCCTGACCTGGCTAGAACCGAAATATAATTTGGATATGTTTTGGATATGTATTATTTAAACCTTTTAGTGAACTTAAAGAGTCAGTTATTATTGCGATGGTGGTAGGCGATATTGACATTGAGAAGTGAAGGGCTGAGACTATTGCATGGAGTTCGGCGGTATAAATGCTGCATTATTTATGTAGTTTTATTTTGTGGGTTGAGCTATGGGTAACGAAAGAAGATGCTGTAGAGTCGGAGGATTTAGATCCATCTGTATAGATTAAGAATGGTTCCGGAATATTCTGGAGGAGGCGGGAAAATTCTCAAAGTTTCAAAAGTTCGGGAAAAAAGAAAAGTTTTGTATTCCAAGGGCGATGCTTTGTTTTAGATGGTGCGATAAATAGGTTAGTGGTATGTTTTCTGCCTTTTGTGTTAAAATTTTGTCGGGGAGAAATTTGATTCGACCCCGAGCCGTTTTTGAGCTACGAACATATTAGTACGAACGTACTAATCACGTTTGACGAAACTGATCCAGTCAAATTGGATACAGGGATGGTCAAAATGGATTTTTCCGTTGAAAACCGAAAATTTTCGCGATTGCAGTACTTCATTTACTGCTTCATTTATGCAAACAAATGACTTACATTGAAAAAAACTGAAATTATTGATTAATTGACTTACATCACGTTAAATGTCTTAGATTTAAAAATATGTAAGTTGATTACTAAAATTGGAAAAAGACCAGAATTGATTAATTGACACATTTATTGAACAGTTAGTTGACCAAATTTATAATAAAGCCGAACATTTTTGTCGATTTGGCTATTGCTTAACAGACGTTTGAGGTATAAATCATTTTTCACGAATTTTTATCATATAAGGGAAGATAAAAGGTAGTTTCCTCTTAATGATTTTTATCTTTTGTTCTGGGAGAATCCGCATGCACCACTTGTCGATGGTGCAAGTATCTTTTTGTAGCAAAGTGAACTCTCTTCTACTCTCTCAATTTGTCTATGAGATTACTAGGTCGTCCATTAGAAAAATATACAGCAATTTCAAACATATTTACAAGATGATGTTGTCTGGCGACAAAGAAATGAGAAGAATGAACGAAAACACCACGAGTTACTTCCCATAATACGGCTGTAAGGTTACTAATTGGTAATCAAAACAACAAAGATAGTGGAGATACCCTAGACGGAACCTGCCAGTGCTGCCAGATTAAGAACAATAATGAACTTAACAATGGTAAAACGCGGGAGGTAAATTTAAACTTTGGCAAAGGAATGATAATCGGATTTTGGGACTGGATTACTCCTGCATAACAAGCATATTGCATTGCATGATTTTCCTTTCCTAGCTTTAAAAATCTTGAAAATTAATACAAATATCATTATGCAAAATCTAGCGTAGACGTGCCATTATCCTTACACAGAATGTTGGAAGTAAAAAAGTGCGAGTCGGACGGAGAATTGAATGGTTTATGATAAATTAAAGTAATGATGTTAAGCGATTTCGAGATTAAAAAATTAATAAATTAGTAGTCAATTATAAAAATTGATTAGGCCAAAAAATGTTGATGTGAACGATATCAGTGTCGTTGGACACAAAATGCCCATTTTTTGGAGAATCATAAAATTGCGAGTGGTCGTTAAGTAAATAGGTCATAAAGTGAGGAGTGCCTATATTACTAAATAGTTATTTATTAAATAACATTCGGTGTGTCCATTTAAAGGAGTTTCCTTATAGTTTGGGTTAGAGTCCAACACTAAATATGTTTACAATATCTTCGCTAATATTATATAACAGTCTCTTATAAACTTTGTTCTATAAGGGACTGAGGATATCAGAAAAAAAAAATATTGGTTAACTTACCTTAAATTTGAATCGAAATTCCGAATGGTAATGTCGGGTTCTGAGAATCATCCTGAAGTGACCTGTGATTTTGGTGCCAAATCTCAAAACAATGGCCCAATAGGGTTGGAGATTTATTTGTTTGTTCGATTTTTGGATTCTGCGTATTTTGAAACATAAAACCTCAAACTTTTGGATAGGAGATTAAATTTTCTTTTCTTGGTCAATTACAAAGGTTCATTATTAAAAATTACATGCAATAAAAATGAAAGAAATAACGCGTTGGTAATTAACTGTTCAACAAGAGAAATAACAAAGCAAACTTCTTTGAAGTAATACAAATTTACAATCTTTATTTATGTACTTAAATATAAAGTTTATATGTTCATATGAACCATGAAGATTTTGAGCACAGTGCATCACAGGGATTGAAATTAACTCTTATATTTCTCTCCTAGTGAATAAAAGTTAAATCCTTCGGTTACGTTACTGCATAATGATCGCAATTCAACTGCTGTTATAAAATGTTGTTTTTTACTTCCTTGTAGACTGCAAAAGAAGTATTGTGAACGCGAAAATGTTCGGCTTTCAGATTTCAACGGAAATATCCATTTTAACTAGTTTCGTCGTGAGGTCTGTACGTACTTTCGTTCGTATGCACCTAGCGTAAGTCAAAAACGGTTAGCCATAGACAGTTAAAATTTTGTATTTTGGATAATCGTATAATCTAGTTGTGAACCTCCATTTTTGGTCACTGTATGATTACCGAAAGTAGTACTTTACTTGAAGGTCATTACTAATTTTCATAAAAAATTATATTCAAATATAATATAATTTCAAAACTTCTCAAATTTGATATTTAAGACTTGCATACTAATGCAATAACATAATAAATTTTGGTTGAAATTGAACATTAATTCTTGAAAGTCATAATAAACTTACATCAAAAGGTATATCGACATTTAATTTGTATAAATATCATAAACGCGAATTTTTTTTTCCACTCTAATTAAACAATTTTATTACTTGTTTTAAGTGTTTCAATTTTAATTGAGTGTAAAATACTTTTTTTTCTCCCCATGCAGTAGGAGAATGAGGTACAAGCTAAGCGGTTTCTTCCGCTTAAATTGTTGAAACCATAGATTTCCAATGCTTTATCTAGTGACGTAGACAGTTCTAATGTCGTCAAGGAACAGGAAGAAATCTCTTGGAAACTGGTTACCAACTGAATGAAAACGACATATAATAACGGAATAAGACCTCAAGAAACAAGACCTTGTGTGTGTGTGTGTGTGTGTGTGTGTGTACGTGTAAGTGCGTCAATTCGGAAACTAGTAATCAAATTCAGGATCTTAGGTAAACTAGAAAAAAAAAAGAAAAAAGTTGAGTTTAATATTCCTACAAAATGTGAAATTTTACCAAAAATCTAAATACATCAGCATAAAAATTAAACTAAGGATCATTTCTCCACTGAGGAAAACAAAGAATTTTAAATTGTCAGATTTCTATGAAAACAAAAAAGGCATTAATGACAGAAAAGTTAAAGTTAAACATTTGTTTGTTCAAACATGCCAAGACAAAGTTTAGCTTTGTCGACAATTTGATTATCTTTCAAATGAGCATCTGGAATGTTTCAGAAGATTTATAGTTTTTGAGTTATTCAAAAAACTAAAAAAAAGTGAACAAGTTTCCATTGGAACATCAAGAGAATACATATTTTTAATTTGGTAAACAGGCATCGGCAGACAAAACCTTACAAAACAAAAGAAATGGGTCTACCTGTTCAAAAGATTATCATGGCACAAACACATCCATCAACGGCCTAATATGAGTTTTTGGACCTCGGAGGCTCGGAGGCATAAAGATCTGTTAAAATACCTTCATTACCACCTCTGACTGTGGTTATACTAAAATATGAGTTTGAAAAAAAACTTAGGAATTTGTTAATTTTTCTTTATCAAAATATCAATTATATTGAATCATAGCGAAGGTTTTCATTATTCATATTTGTTGATTTAAAATTTTTTATAACTAAGACCTTAAAACTATAACTATGTAAAATGCCCCAGAATTATCAATTCCTATCACTATCAATAAATGATAAACTTGACTTAATAGAAAAATAATATTAGACCTCTACTTGGCTGCACTTACTAGGTTGATAAACAGCCTTTGTGCATAGAATAAGATTTATTTAAATTTCAGTATAAAATCTACACATTAAAATTATTCTTCAAAATATAGGCCATCATTACCAATTACTTTAACCCATCTTTCTACCAGAAGTTGAGTTTGGTAGTCCTTGGTTTTCAAGGTGGAAAACTTCCCACATCCTGATTTGACATTCCTGTTGTTTTTGAAGTTTCCTTTCAGTAGTACATAAAACATGCCGTTGACCGTAAAAGACCATAGCCAAAAGCTCCAAAAACTGGGAAGTTCTCTTTTAAAACTCTATATGCTCTTTCGAGTTGTTCACAGTAAAGCTAAATGTCAGTAGCCCTGCCATCTGTAACCAGATCAAAATGCAAAACAACCTCATAATTCCACCAAACTCAAAGCATTACCTTGAAGGCTGTTGTTCCCAGAATTGAACCATCTGAACCAAAATGCTACTATATTACGATGCATCACATTTTCATCTTCCACCGAATAAATTTCCTAAGCAGCTGTCTAGGCACTTAATCCTTTTTTCTAGTAGTGCCTCAGGATGTTTCAAATGACATTTTTTTCTTCCATTATCAGTGAAATTTATAAAATAAAATGAAAGGTAGAGACAGTTGGTATACATAATTAAATAAAGGATTAGTCAAAGTAAACAACAATATATACATAGTTTACATCAGTGTTAAATAAGGATTCAAATGGAGACTTTAATGTCAGCAATGAATTAATGCACAAATACTTTTGTAACAACCTAGTACATTTAAAAAAATTGCAGAAAAAAGTTCAGGAGGGTTATCACAATGTAAAATTATAAATTTAATGCTTAATTCCATTTTCAGACTTATGAAATTTTCATCTCAACCAATTATTTAGCGGGGCTACAGAAATTATGCAATTTGATTACCAAACTATTTGAAAAAGTAAAATGATATTAATTTTGCAGTTTTCATGAGGCTGGCTATTACGACATTCCTGCATTCATTGACAGAATTCTCAAGATAAGAAAAGCAAAAAAAATATTTTATGTGGGACATTCTCTCGGTAATATGTTTTAAAAATTGTAATTATATAATTTAAAAAATATCATATGAGATTTGTGATGGAATAAATATTTTTTATTTTATTTTTGTTATGTTTAGCAATATTTGAGAAATATGATGGTTTTTCAGGTACAACTTTGTTCCTCGTAATGAATTCACTAAGACCAGAATATAATTCTAAAATACATGGAGCAGCATTGTTGGCACCAGTATCTTATGCTCCTAGCCCTGATGCACTTGGTCCTAATCCTTTTCTTCGCTTTGCTCTTAATAATGCTGATGCCATTTATGTAATTTTGCACCATGGTTTGTTATTTGTCAATTGTAAACTTACAATTAATTGAAATTTATTTGTTTTCATAATTATTTCAGGCTGGATTAATAAATGGAAGAATTTATGAATTAATACCGAGAACATCATCAAATATAAAAACTGTAAAACAAATCTGCAGTAATTTATCAGCTAGTCAAGACCTTTGCTTGGACTTAATGGGACTTTATGCTGGTGAACATAGATCCAATATAGATAAGGTAACAGCTAATAAATGGTTAAACAAAATTCAGTAAATGTAAATTATGTTTACATAATTTATTATAATTTAATAATATAATATTATATTAATTGATACCCGAAAAGTTAAAATTAAATGATAAGAATAATACTTGAACGAAACCACGTTTTTTAAAAAACATAATAGGTAATTAAAATAATCATAAACAATTGCATTATGTAAAAATGATTTATATTAATTTATTAAAATCATAAAAGTGAATTTGCATAAAAAGTATATATATATAAATTATATATAATTATATATATATATATATATATATATATATATATATATATATATATATATATAAATTTAAATTTTATAAAATAGTACACATTGACATAATTTGATTTAATTTATTATATTTTAATATCATAGTATTAATATTAATGGTTATATTAATATTAATTATAATATTATATTATAAACACAAACATTTATTTATTTGGTAATATTATATTAAGGTGCATTTATATTAATGACTGCCAAGGTGGAAAGCATGTAGTTAATCCTCTTATAAACGCTGCCCGCTCTCCACTCGCGCCATATATATATATATATATATATATATATATATATATATATATATATATATATATATATATATATTATTATAATTCTCTTGGGGTTCTGTGACATAGGTTAAATCTGAATTAGTTAATTTTTAAATATTTTTATTACAGACCATATCATATATTAAAACAAAAAATAATAATGTATACATTAATCAATAGATTACTTTACAAATCTAGTTTATGATGCCATATTCTGCTGGAATAATCTTGTTATTCTGTATTTTTCTTGATATCATTTATTCTAACGTAGCATGATTATGCATCTTGACAATGATTTAAATAGACTTTTCCCAATTCATCTGCTCTGGTCATCTGGGAGATGTGACCTCATTGAAGTTTAAAGGCAAATAAGAGTGATTCTCCTTTTTATTCCTCCTATGTGAATTATGATCACACCATATGCGCACGCATTCGGCGCTATATTTTAAAATTCAATTGAAAAAACTAAAATATTTCAGGTGTTTCTTAGTTTTAAAAAACTTTTAACTTGTTTCGATTTTTTTTTCTTTGATTTATTATTTCTAAGTTTCTTTATCTATTAATTTCAAAAATTTTGCACCTACAAATTTTTATTTTTTTTAGTTTTATAACATAACAAACTAATTTAAAAGCACACATTTTTTCTAAAGTGTGTCACTCATAAACTATATAATAAAACATCAATGGTAAGTTACATTATCATATTTAATTAGGTACTTATGTATTAAGCAGTAGACCATATGTTAAATTGTTTTTGGATATAACCTAAACTGTAAACTTTGTTATCAGTTCTGTTTTGTTTATATATACATAAATTATATTAATAAACATAACACAGAACTGACAACAAAGGTTATAGTGCAAGTAATAATTGAAAACTTGGTCAAGAAGTCTGAGAAGACATGGTCAACTGCTAAATATGCAACTACGAAATTGGTTAAATGTTGATTTTCTTCAGTTCTTCTTGGAGGATACTGAGGTTGAGTTGGAGATTTCCGAAGTTCAGGTTTCAAGAATGCCATTAATTTAGCATATTCTTTCTTTTATTCATCTTTGACAAAGTCTGAACCAATATTTCTGGAAAAAGGCATATGCAATTTTATGTATAAACTTTATTATTTTTGAAAAATAAAATTTTTCAAAATATTTTTTTCAAAAAATATTTCTAAAACTAAACATAATGTACTCTTAATCATGATCTCATGATTTATGTAGATATTAGAGAAACAAAAAAATAATGTTAATAAAGTTCATACTCACTAGGTAAACCAATGAAATGCAATTTTAAGCATTAAACTAAATTGTTTATAATTTCAGGAAAACTTAGGAAATATTTTAATGTTTGGATTAGCAGGGACATCTTCTAAGAATTTGTACCATCTATCCCAAGTATATAGAACAGGTAAAATATAGCTCAGATAGTAAAATTTAGTTAAAAGAATGAATGATTACGAAGAAAAATAAATAAAATTTAAGCATAGTTTAGTACAGAGGTATACAGAAGCAAAGCATCTTATCAACTCTTAATATATGTATTTATGTATGTACAAAAAATTTATTGCATTATAAATTTTTTGTTAACACAAGGAAACAATTCCTGCAAAAATATATTGTCCAACATGATGATGAATTATCACTACAAAATTTACTCACTATGGACAGCGTGGAAAAATTAAACAACATTTTTTTCTATCTACAGTTTATATGTAAAAATTCGGAATCCAGACTTTAATTATTGTTTATTAACGTAAATGTTTCACATACACCTTAATAGTTAATAGTTTCATATACTCCTACACTATCTTAATTTTAACGTATAGAAAGAATAAGATTGCAATGAAGGTTGCAATGAAGTATTTGCGGGTTAATACCCTAAATACTTAAATTCCATTGTATTTATCTATTTCCTTAGGTGCATGCCTTATTTGCGTCGTTTGTTTAGAAAATTATTATTCTGTTGTTATAATTAATAATATTCTGTCCTGACTTAAATTTTGTTTATTTATTTATTAAATCAGTTTTAATTAAAAAAAAAATTACATATTGTATTATATAACTGCAAATAAAAATAACTGTAATTAAATGACAATATGCTATATATTATCTTAGCTATATTATAGAGGTCGGACTATAATAATTATGGTTGTTGTTTTATTTCAAATAATTACTAACCAAATTAACACTAAGTGGGACAGACTCAATGGCTACATGTTGTACATTAAAGCCAATAAAGAATTGTGATTATTAGGAATATAAAGTGAAAAACATTTAGAACAATAAATATGAACTTATTGATTTAATTGATCATTAAAATGCTTACAGAACTTAAACAGAAGAAAAAATATTATATCTAGTTATCCTAATTTAAAAAAAAAAAAATACAGCTTTTGCTGCTAATCTTAGTATAGTATAGACTATAAGTTGATCATGTCTGACTACTTACTATACCTTACCATCGAAATCTTGGCCTGCTCTTTAATTGAAGTCCACCCAAATATTTGCAATGAATTATTTTTTTCATTACTTTTGCTTATATGTAAATAGGAGAATTTAAGCAGTTCGACTATGGACGAAAAGGAAACTGGATCAACTATAATAATTCAACTTCCCCGAGCTATCCTCTTGAACGTGTTGTGGCCCCAGTTACCTTATTTTGGAGTTATAATGATCCTCTTATATCCGAAGAAGTAAGTTAATTTTTTTTTGTCTAAAAACTAGTTATTGGATACATAATATAATTAGTTTACTTATGCTTTTTCCAAAAACTTCCCAAGATGTGATATAACACAACTGGAGGAAATAACTGTTGTATGATTTTTGTACAAATAAAAAAAATAAAATAATTAAGTTTTTAATTATACTAATATTTCAAACTGATTTGGTTTAATCTTGGTCATTTATTGTTAAATACTATACAAACTTAAATCATTAGTTATTTGGTGACCAGAATTAATAAAAAATTGTAGACATCATTTTGTGTCACAGTGTATTACAATATTGAATTGTCAGGACAGCTGTTCTAAAATTATTACTTTAAGTACTTTTTTATTAATAAAGTTTTTCTGTTCATTTTATTTTATTAAAATAACAAAAATATTCCTTAATATCTAGGACATTTTTTATAATTATTAATTTTGATTAATTTGTTTCAGTCTGTAAGGAAACTGGCTTCCAAATTACCCAATCTTATCAAAATGCAAAGTGTACCTGATCCAAAGTTCACCCATGTAGATATGATTTGGGGAGAAAATGCTAAATATGTTGTTTATCCTGATGTCATTGACCTTTTCCATTCTTTGATGAGGAAAGATAAATCTTAAATTGGCAGGAACAAATATTATTACTTAAGTTGATCGAAAAAGCTTTAGTGATTTGAAATTTAGTCTGATAGAAATAATAAGATTAGTCTTTGGTTGATAAAAATATCTATAATTTATCAAGAAGTTTCTTTTCTTTTATAATTTTATTGAGACTGTTAATGATATAAAAAAGATGAAAAAGTATTTCTGTCATAATTATTGTTTTTGAAAAGTCGAGCCACAATAATAGTCATTGCCAAATTGTAATTTTCTGTATAGTGTATATGTATTAGTTAAACAGTAGTATAACTATTAAAATTTACAGTGAGAAAAAAAATTGTTTCAGAAATTTTACTTTTTCATATTATAAATGTATATTTAATGAATATAATGTATATATAGAGCATTACGTTTAAAAATTGATTTTGCTGAGTAGGTAAATTTTAAATGAGTCAATTATGAATTCCCTAATTATGATAAAATAGACAATTATTCTTCAATGTTTGATAAAAAGAATTATCCTTACTTGATTTCTATAATTAGTTATTTTTAGAAGGTTTAAATGGTTCCACATTGCATTTGTAAAATTATAACTGACAATGCTTTGGTATGTAATGCTCATTAATTAAAAAGGGACTATAATTAAATGTATAAGTGCGTACAAGTCTTTAAAACAAACAAAGCCTTGATTCTAACTCTTTATTATAAAATCTTTTGGCTAGAATATCTAGTTTTGAGTTTGTATAATAGCAACATTTCTAACCTGAGTGCTTATACAAAATGCATTTCAGTACAGTTGTCTATGTATATGCTGAACTTAAAGGCTTCTTGAAAATAAATTCAATAAACAGAAATTTTGATATATTGAAAAGTTATGATAAATGTATGCAATTTAACTGTTACATATTGAGCAAAGTTGGTTAATATTTTATCCAAGTCTATTTTTGATACTTTATTTAATCATATTCTAGTCACTATGATATATATATATATATATATATATATATATATATATATATATATATATATATATATATATATATATATATATATATATATATATATATATCTTTAAGAAGGGTATTATATTTACGTTTGCTAAGATTCTTATTGAATTAAGCGACATAGCAATCAAAATATGTGTACATAAAGTGTACTCTCAAACAACATAGAATGAATTGAGAGGTCTGCAACAAAAAGGAGGCAACTCCATTCTACAAAATTGCGGAAAATTAAAAAAAAAGTTTTTCAAATTCAGTTATTGAGAATTCTTTTATTTTTTTTAAAATTAATATTTTAGCATCAAGATATAACACTGAGTTATCTGGAACCAAGTTTAACAAGCTCCTAATTTTTTTTTTACTAGGAATCTAGATTATTTAGAAACTGCCAAAACTGGAGTTACTTCCTTATTGCTGCAGACCCCTAAATTTTGTTTCTTCAAAATTTAAAAACAAAAAGCAAAGAAATCTTAATATTCTAACTTGAAAATGTGTTTGTTAATCAATGTTCATTATATGTATATATATATATATCTCAAAATTATGTATATGTAATTAATTATACTATATGTTCAACTTTGTTAAGCAATAAAATATAATACAAAAATTGTCATATGCTTATTGTTAATGCCACCGCAGGTAAATTCAAACCAAATATTGAATCCTTTTAAACCTCAGTGGGCAAATTAACAACCTGGGAAAATTCCCCAAAACATCAAGTTCTCTGGTACAATTTCCAATTACACATCCAAAGACATGGAAAGCAAAATCCCTCCACCACGTTTCAAAATCCCCTCACTCGAAGTTTTTGCCTGGATTTTCCACTCACAAGAGCCACCGCTTTCTAGCTCCCATTGTCCGACATCCACAACAAATCACAAGCGATTTTACTGGCAGGCCTGCAACAAAGAGACACAGCGGGATGACTCGTTCTTCTTAGGCTGTGGCGCGAGTGGAGAGCGGGCAGCGTTTATAAGAGGATTAACTACATGCTCTCCACCTTGGCAGTCATTAATATAAATGCACCTTAATATAATATTACCAAATAAATAAATGTCTGTGTTTATAATATAATATTATAATTAATATTAATATAACCATTAATATTAATACTATGATATTAAAATATAATAAATTAAATCAAATTATGTCAACGTGTACTATTTTATAAAATTTAAATTTATATATATATATATATATATATATATATATATATATATATATTATATATAATTTATATATAATTAAAATGAAAATTAAAATCTCATAAAGCAGCGGGAATCGACAACATTTCCAGTGAAATAATAAAAGCGTGCGGTGAAGCTGGAGTTTCTAAAATACATTTTTTGGTTAAAAAGATCTGGGAAAATGAAAAAATGCCCGAAGAATGGAAAGAATCTATACTTATTCCGATTCACAAAAAAGGTCCGAGGACGGAGTGTAATAACTATCGCGGAATATCACTCCTCTCGGTATGTTATAAAATATTCTCGTTGATCCTAACTAGTCGAATCACGGAATATGCCGAGGAAATTATCGGAGACTACCAATGTGGTTTTAGACGGAACCGATCAACTATCGATCAAATATTTTCCTTACGGCAAATATTAGAAAAAAAATTAGAATTCAACGGTGTAGTTCATCAGCTTTTTGTGGATTTCAAAAAGGCTTATGATTCCATTGATCGCCGGAGACTGTATAACATTTTGATTGAGCAGGGAATACCGAAGAAGTTAGTAAATCTAGTAGGGATGTGCATGACCGAAACATTCAATTTTAGAAATTAGAATAGTAAAAGTATGAAAAGTTAGAATAGGTAATTATTTTTCGGAGAAATTTGAAGTTCGCTCGGGGTTAAAACAAGGCGATTCCCTTTCACCTGTCCTATTTAATTTAGCATTAGAGTATGTCATTAGAAAGGTAATGCTTACCGAAAGGGGTTTAGATCTGGGTGGTAGAATATCCGTGCTGGGGTTTGCGGATGATTTGGTATTATTGAGTGAGGACGCGGAAACTATAAAACTGAATACAGCAACGTTGATGACAGCTGGGAAAGAGGTTGGCCTCAAAATAAATACGGATAAGACGAAATATATGGTTAGCAATAGAAACAGAGGCGATTTTGAGGATATAGATATAGGAGAAAATAGGTTTGAACACGTTGAGAAATTTAAGTATTTGGGGTCTGTGATTACTAGAAAAAACGAAATTCAAGAGGAAATAAAGGCGCGGTTAAAGGCGGGAAATGCTTGTTATTTTTCGGTGTCAACATTACTTAGGTCGCGCATTTTGTCCAGAAACTTAAAACTTAGAATATACAAAACTATTATCTTGCCTACAGTTCTGTATGGGTGTGAAACGTGGCCGCTAACCTTGAATGACGAACAACGCCTTAAGGTATTCGAGAATAAGGTACTGCGTAAAATATTTGGTCCGAAAAAGGATTAGTCAACTGGAGAGTTTAGGAGATTACACAACGCGGAATTGCGGAGCATGCACCCTGTTAATATAATCGAAGTGATATCATCGCGACGGTTGAAATGGGCTTGCAAAGTTGTTGGGCTCAGTAACGAACGAATTCCTAAAAAGTTAATAAACGCTGAGCTGACTGGTAAACGTCCGAGGGGTAGACCGAAACGTAGGTGGGAGGATAGTATTAAGAGTGATCTAATGAATTTGGGTTTGGAAGGTAGTCGGTGGACCGAGATTTGTAGACAGCGATTAGTGGTATCGGCATCGAACCTCCGGGTTCGCTAAGCCTTATATTATTATTATTATTATTATTATTGTGTTTTTTAAAAAACGTGGTTTCGTTCAAGTATTATTCTTATCATTTAATTTTAACTTTTCGGGTATCAATTAATATAATATTATATTATTAAATTATAATAAATTATGTAAACATAATTTACATTATTTTATAAAAATCAAGAAAGGTTGAATACATATATATATATATATATGGGCGTAGGAGTGATGACTCTACCCCGTGTACCTAAATTAATGGAAATATCCACTTTGGCCAACACTGAAACCATTTTAAATAATATCGTCATGACGTTCGTACGTCCGCTCATATCTCACATAACTCAAAAATGTATACTATATATGGGATTGTTGTTCTTTTTGGTTACTACATCACCAGAAGTGGTACTTAACAATGTCATAATAGACTTTCATCAAAAATTATATTAAAATATAATTTCAAATTTGGTACATAACACTTTAATATCTATAGAAATAATATACTATGTATTAAAACTAGGTTTTGGTTAAAATTAGCTAGCTGGAAGTGGTACTTTACTTGAAGGTCCTATGATATTTTCATCAAAAAATTGTATTAAATTATAATGAAAAACATATCAAATTTGGTATAACTTATATATTAATAATAATATCATTATAAAATATCATAAAATTATATTAAAATACTATACAAAACTTCTCAAATTTAGTATTTATAATTTATATATTGATTTAAATAACATACTTGATTTTGGTCAAAATTGGCAAATTGTAAGTGGTACTTTACTTGAAGGTCATAATAAACTTCCATCAAAAATTACATTGAAATATAATGCAAAACATCTCAAATTTGGTGTATAAGACTTCTTTATCAACATAAATAATGTACTAGATTTTAGATAAAATTGGCTTGACGGAATGGTATTTTACTTAAAGGTCATTTTATACTTTCATCAAAAATTATATTACAATATAATGCAGGACATCTCAAATTTAGTATATGAGACTTTTATATCAATAAAAATAATATGCTAGATTTCGGTTAAAAGTGGCTTGACGGAAGTGGTACTTTACTTAAAGGTCTCATGATATTTTCATAAAAAATTATATTAAATTATAATGAAAAACATATCAAATTTGGTATAAAAGACTTATATATTAATAATAATATCATACTAGATTTTGGTCAAAATTGGCAAATCGGAAGTGGTACTTTACTTGAAGGTCATAATAAACTTCCATCAAAAATTACATTGAAATATAACCCAAAACATCTCAAATTTGATGTATAAGACTTCTTTATCAACATAAATAATCTACTAGATTTTGGATAAAATTGGCCTGACGGAATGGTATTTTACTCAAAGGTCATTTTACACTTTCATCAAAAATTATATTACAACTAGTATACCCGAGCGAGAACTCTCGCATTAGATATCTTCTGATCCCTAATTCCAAATAGCGATATTAGGGAAACATATTTATTCGTATAAACAATAGAATATTTCCAAGATAGTTTATTTAACACACACATTTGGTGATTCTACATAGTTTGTAATGACTATGTTGAAGCTACAGTTCATACTTAATAAGTAATTAGCTTACTCCACTGGAATATATCCATTCAGTTTAACAGTTTAGCATTAAGTCTCAGCTATACCATTTTCTATGTGTAGTATTCATATTTAACAGTGCCCTTTAGGGTTAGACATGGGAAACAATATATAATTTCGCTTCAAATTGGTATAAAGTTGCCATGACAACGGCACGTATGCAAGATGGCATGAGGCCGTGCGGACCTATATTGTGCGTTATCTCGAAAACGGTAGATTTTTAAGCTTTAAAACGCTGGACCAATACGCTCCTTAAGATGCCCGCCAATATCTTGATGCCCGCGTCAAAATCTTTAAAACCCAACTCATCCCGTCTCGATCCGTCGACTCTCAGTCGTCAAAATTTTGAAACCTTCCAGTTTTGTCATCACTTTTATTTAAACCCTTGTAAGATTTTAAGAAACAAAATTGGAATTCGTCACATCTCCGTGAAATTCTCTTTCTTTTGATACCTCACTCGTCAAAATCCATCGCTCCTGAGAGCCGGAAAAGGGATCTATACTACCGTAATAATATATAGTAGTGATATAATGCAGAACATCTCAAATTTAGTATATAAGACTTTTATATCAATAAAAATAATATGATAGATTTTGGTTGAATTGGCTTGATGACTTACGGAAATGGTACTTTATCTGATACTGTTTTTTATTTTCTATTTTCCGTCTTTTTTTTTTGAACCATCAAATTATACTTCAACAGGCGTACAAGGAAGTCATGTGGTGTCACATCAAATATTTTTAAAAACGTGGCTTCGTATAAGTAGTATTCGTATCGATTAATTTTAACTTTTCGGTTATCCTCATGATTGAGGTCCATTCTTGGGATATCGAGGCCCCTTTCACTGAAATACTATCGATTTATTTTAACTTCTCGGATATCTTCGATACCGAGATCCATTAAGGGGTTATAGGAGGTCCCAGTTACAAAAATACTATCGATTTTGAATTCGCGAGCTCTCCTATCGATTTATTTTAATTTAGGATATCGAGGCCCCTTTTATGAAAACACTATCTATTTTAAGATCGCGCACCTAATTATCGATTTATTTAAACTTTAATCATATCCTCGATATTGAGATTCATTATTGGTTTATCAGTGGCCCTTTTTATGAAAATACTAATGACTTTATTATTGCGCGGTTACGTATAATTTATTTTAACTTTTTGGATCTTATCGATGTTGGGATCGATTTTTAGATAATCGGAATTGCAGTTTCATCGAACTGCTTAATGAGAGCACGCAATAATTTTTGAAGATACTAATTATGAATTTGCTTCAATTCCATTTATTACTACTTCTATAGTATTATTTGAAACAGAGATCATTTTTCACATCTTCAAGATCGCAAATTCATAATCGATAATGCAAAATATATTTTTTATCGCGCATAGGCATTTCCATTTACTATAATCACTGAATTCATATATCGAGCGCACGTGAGCGCGATTTAAAAATCGATAGTATTTTGAGAAGAAGGACCGCCGATAACCCAATAATTGATACAGTATTGAGGATATCCGAGAAGTTAAAATAAATCGATACGTGAGCGTGCGATTTCAAAATCAATTGTTTTTGTGAAAGAAGCCTCCAATAATCCAGTAATGGATCTCAATATCGAGAAAATTCGAGAAATTGAAATAAATCGATACGCGAGCTCTTCTTCTTTCCCTCTATCCGCCGTGCCGTTAGGCGTGGAGCCTCAGCCCATCTTCTTTAGGTGTCCCTGTCTTGGGCCATTCTTCTTTTCTCCATCAAGGAGGAGCCCCGCTCGCTCCCGGGTCTCTCCTTATAACCATTATATATAAGTCTCGGCCTGCCAACCGGTCTCTGCCCCCTTGGTCTTGCTTCTAGCAGCTACTTTGCTTTACGATCGTCGCCCATCCTGCAAACATGTCCGTGACGTGAGCTCGCGAATTCAAAATCGATAGTATTTTTGTAATTGGGATCTCCGATAAACCCGTAATGGATCTCAGTATCGGAGATATCCGAGAAGTTAAAATAAATCGATACGTGAGCTCATGTTTTCAAAATCGATAGTATTTTTGTGAAAGGGGCCTCCGATAACCCAATAATGGATCTCAATATCGAGAACATCCGAGAAGTTAAAATTAATAGATACAAACATCACATGAAAACAAGCCGCATTGTTTAAAAAACACAATCGGTAATTTAAATAATCATGAAAACACATAATTATGTAAACATGATTAATATTAATTTGTTGAACTCAAAAAAAGGATGAGTTTTGCTTGCAAACGGTTGAATATGGCTTGGTAATGCTATCAATTATTTAATAATTATAATTATTATTTATTTATAATTAATAAATTATTCATGTAATGAATAGCAATACACATTTGCTCTGTATTTTTATAATAATCTCTTCAATTCAATTTACACGCTCTACAATCGCTCTATGAGGACAAACAGGCTTGTGATGCGTGCTGCTCCCTACACCACAGTATCCCCGCCTATCTGTACCAGGTCCGGTGCATTTATAGAATTTCCACGTCAGTTGAAACCTTTTCCAAATCAATTGTCACCTTTTTCATTTCAAATGTAACTTTTTCCATTTCAATTGTAAACCTTTCCAAATCAATTGTTCATCTTTTACAATTCAATTGTAATCTTTTCCATTTCAATTGTGAATGTATTGTGAAATAATTGTGAAAATAGACTCATTTCAAAGCAGATTACTTCATTAGTTTTCTAAAAAATTGTTCCTTCAGAGAAATTTGGAACTTTGTGTAAAACCCACAGGGCGCATCGGATCAAAGATGTGTCTGATTTGAATTCGTCATAAAATTTAATTTTCTACCAGAATCCTAAATAAAAAAATAAAACAACTTTATTCCATTTGAAATTCCAGAGTTGGGTGCGCTGTAGAAGAACTGGAGAAGGTTACGGAGCGGTATTGTCATAAAAAAGATCCACCGAGTTTCATCCCATCATTCCAAAATACTCTGGAATCTACAGAGAATGATTCATGTCCACTGAGTCCACTCACCATCACAAAGGAATCAAAGTAAATATTTAAATAATGACAAAATTATTATATTTCATTTCTTGAATAGCTGTAAACCAGTGGTGGTCCGCGAGATGTCATTAGGAAATTATTTTTTCAAATATCATACTAAATTAAATGAAAATTATTTGTCAAACCGTAACATGTAATAAAAATCTGTTAACACATACATTGTCAACATTTTCATTTGATATATGGCATAAGATAGGCCTCAGGCGTAAGCCACGTTGTTTGACAAGTGACAGTTGCAGCAAAACCACAGCCATTTCGGTCAACGGTCGGCCATTTTCATTTCGTCCATTGCAGTAAAATTCGGCAGGCTTCATCTTAGCATGAGCGGTCGGTATAAGATGCGCCGGTCGACGTGTGTAAGTAAGACGTGCGTACAGTGGTGTAAGTACTATCTCACTCCTCATCAGTACTGCCCAAAAGCGAATTTCTGATATGATAAGTAATATAGAAGAAACCTTATTGGCCAGGCTTTGCAGGTGTAACATGTTTGCTCTGCAATTGGATGATAGCACAAACATATAAAAAATAAGTAATATCTTAGGTTTTTGTACGTTACTTACGGGAAGACCAATTATTTGAAGATTTTCTATTGTGAACAACTTCACACAACAGAAGATGATATTTTTTACTGCATTATATTTTTTTACAGATTGAAAATTTGAATGTTTTGAATTTAAGTTTACAAAGTAGTTACTTTGACAGGTTATTAGTTGAAGACAAGGTTAATGATATGGTCAAAAAGTGTCAGGTCCCAAGGGTTGAAAAAGCGTCCTTTACAAACTTCTCCACTTTAATGCAGATTTTGGATTCATCTGATGAGAATTTGCCTCGCCAGGTAAAAGAAAATATGAGCATCTTCGCAGCTTAGTAATCACGTTTAGGGGATACATTGCCAAGCCCGATCTTGATGAGAGTTGGATTCGAAATCCATTCAGATGTCTCGACATAGAAACGGTTGGAAGCCTCCAGAAGAAGAACTAGATTAACTTTTTAGCTTATCAAGCAGTGGTGTAATGAAAAATGTTTTAATGATAAAAATTTTTCCGACTTTTGGTTAACAGCGAGTTAGGACTACAGAGGGTTTGGCGATAAGGCAATGAAAAATATCTTTCCTTTCGCAACTACATACCGGTGTGAACAAGCATTCCTGACTATATGATTCATGAAAAACTGAAAAGCTGAAAGGGATATAAATCAATTATATGAGGCTGAAATTAATTCATCAAATGCTTATTGGTTTATTATTTTCAATAATAGACCTTTGTAATCGACCAAGAAAAAAAAATTATAACCCTCCTCAAAAATTTGAGGTTTTACGTTTCAAGATATGCAGAATCCAAATATCGACTAAAAAAAAATCTTTTCGTCAGCCCTCTACCGCCCTTCATCCGCTGACCGATGTACGCCGTCCGGAGTTTTTCTCCGAGACTACTGAACCGATTTTACACAAAGTTCCAAATTTCTCTGAAGGGACAATTCTTTAGAAAACTAATATAGGAAACATTGTAGAGAATGAAATCTGCTTTGAAATGAGTCTATTTTCATTCGATAACGCTAAGTATTAGAGTGGCAATATGATATAAGAGAACTGCAAAAAGTGTCAAACGTCGAAAAAAGAGTGTTTTGGACAAGCTTTCGGTTATTTGTTTTATTAATGCATTTTATTCTTGTGATTTTTTAAAACAAAATGTGTTTTTAAACGTTGCAGATAACAACTAATAATCTTCTTCTCGACAACTTATTTTCTTAAATAACTCATAAAAAGGTATCACTATAATTTTTTTTTTACATTCAATGAAATAAAAAAACTGCAATAATGTTGTTTGAATATTTATGTGATGATTATTATTATTATTTGCATGTATAATTATTGGAAATTTGTATTATTTAAAAGTACGATTGTGCATGAAGGACACCAATTACCTATAACTTCCTCATAAAAAAAAAAATCTCAAAGAAGTACGATAAAAAAAAATATATTAAGAAAAAACGTAAAGACGTCGGAAAAAAGGTCACAGTACAATTGATATAATCCTTGACGTTGCATTTTGATTTGTAATTTCTCACAGCTGAGAGAACAAGGTGTGAATTTAAATGTTGACACTATAATGTGTATTGTGAAAATATGGTTCAAACAAAGGAGATGTATCCGAATTGAGTCCCGGACCTTTTTCCAGGTATTGGGTCCGGCTTATCAGCGTTACCTAAAGGTACTCTGAGGAGCTAGATCGTTTCCCAAATATTTCGAGCGTTCCAGCAAAACAATTTTAAGTCCAGTTAGAAAGTAGGAATTCAGCTCACAGAATGAGTCAATTGAACGCTGTAGTTAATAGACTAAAAGCCCACCATGAGTTTTGCTAGTTCGTTTCCTTATATATTTTGTTTGTTTGAGCTAAAGTCCTTGACGATGTGTCCGTCGCCGATTTTACTGCATCAAAACAATCAAAATTTTACTCTCTCCTTACTGTAATCCAAAATCTTGGCTAATACTGACCCTCTTGGAATATTTCTGATTAGTAAGTGAGTAGTAATTGTGAAATTATTTTACCTTATTCTAATCTGCCTATCCGTAGTCTTTAACAAAAATACTAATGACAATAGTTAGTAGCCACTACGATTTAGGCTCATAAGGTTTCAGACATAAAAGATAAAAAATGACTTGAATGCATCCTTAGTTCAATTTCAAGAAATATTGAATTATGTGAATTTTACAGTTAAAGCAATCTTGTCTTTTTAACGGAGGCTGGGATAATCGCCCTTGTGATGTTTCGCTCTTTTGTTTTCTTACTGTATTTTCGGATAGCAAAAGCAAATTGCTAAAAAAAGCAGAGCGATCTTTTTATTTAATGAAAATAAGTAAAAGTTATATGAGATCAACGATGAGTCAGGATCGTAGTAGATTAGGTTCTGCTTTCAGCTGAAATAGAACAAGCTAAAGAAATTTACTTTTCTAAGCTCATTGATATTTTTTTAAAGAAAGAATCTTGGAAAAATTCATGAAGTAGTCTAAAATTGTCTACACGCTTCTGCAATGTCAGAAGTTAAATAGTTAGACGCCCCTGCAATTTCTTTTAATCAATTAACCATAAGCAGCACATGTTTAGATTGTCTTTACAAATTTACGGAATTAAAGGAGTATATAAAACAATTAGTAGATTTCTGTTTCTTTTATTTCAATGACCTTGAACCATCCTCATTACGAAAATGTCCTGACACAACACGATCTTTTACAAGTTGCTTGGTGTGCCTCCATACTAGTTTCAATGGCCAACTAGTTTCAACGGGGATGAACTCGGATATTGTTAAAACAGTGGCCTTTCGTAGCGGAACCCTCCCTCTCTCCCTATTCTAGGAAGCTTACCTAAATAATTTTCTGATCTAATTTCTTATAAGGGAAGAAAGGATTTTAGCGTTTATTCTACTGTCTCTCTATACGGTTTTCATTTACAAACGTGTGCATCCTCCATGAAAAAATCATATGAAAGACATTTTCTAGTCGTATGTTATAGATTTTACAAAAGATTTGGATGTAGGTCAACTTCGTTTTATCTTTTCTGGCAGTTAGACATATTCAACAACAAATGAGGAGAATTAAGACAAAATTTAAACAAAATTTAAAATTAGGTTCGTAGCAAAGGTGTCTTTACTAATTGTTATTAAATTTCAATGACCTTAAGAGGTATAAGATTGTGCTTCTGATACTTTCCATTTCTAATGCTAATTTCAATTTAATACTGTAACTATATTAATAGTTTTATCTATTGTAGCCAAAAATGAAATCAAGTAGCAGTTCTTCGCGATTTTCATAGAATTTGAACAAATGGAGAACGTGACTTTCGAAGTTAGTATTCACTGCAATGAAAATGACTTGTTTGATTATAACATTTCCACGTCAATTGTAACCCTTTCCAAATCAATTGTCACCTTTTCCAATTAGATTGTAACATTTTTCATTTCAATTGTAACCCATCCGGACATGAATTAATTCAATAGTATTTATTTTATTATTGAAAAATCATTATTTTAATTACAATGACTTTTGAAATAATTTGGGCACATTCTTCCAACATTTTTTCGTTTATTAGATAATTGATTGATATTAATTGCAAATTTCAAATAGTTTAAATTTTCTCTTCCCATCCACCAAATAAATAAAACATAATAAATATTTAAAAATAATAAACAACAATTTTATTTAAAAAATTTAAACTACTTGAAATCAGCACTTAATATCAGTTATCTAGTAAACGAAAAAAATGTCGGAAGAGTATAGGAAAATTATTTCAAAAGTCATTATTGTAATTAAAATAATTATTTTTCAATAATAAAATAAATAATATTGAATTAATTCATGATATTTTGGGTTCAAATAAAATTCAAATTCAAATAAAAAAAAGTTACAAATGAAATGGAAAAGGTTACAATTGAACTGGAAAAGGTGACAATCGATTTGGAAAAGGTGACAATTGATTTGGAAAGGGTTACAATTGAAATCAAAAAGGTTACATTTGAAAAGCAAAAAGTTACAATTGAAATAGAAAAGTTGACAATTGATTTGGTCAATTGATTGATACTGAATGCTTCAGAATTTTTAAATCAAGGCAAACCATTTTAAGCATAACGATATTCATTGTCCTGACCAAATTCTATTCCAAATAAAACGTTTGGTTGAGAGAAATCGATCAATCGTTTACTCTTAAAATTAATGTTAAAACTAGCACCTGACAGACTAGTGGTTAAACTGAGAAGGGAGAGGGAAAAACGAATGTTTACGGACTGTGCCGAGACCTGATATTTGCTCCTCCTCAAAAATAATTTACTTCTAGACTCTAGTGGCAGAAGCCATTCAGTCGTGCGAGAGATGTTGGCTTCATTGTTTCTGCTCTTTTTGGTGCCGGGATCCTGGCAGAAGTACCCGGTCAAGCCCCCATCGTTCCCCGGTCTCCCGACTGTCGTGAGTTTATATCATAAATGATCAATACGTCGGATGCAGTAAATTTTTAGGGATAAGAGGATATATCACGACTTGATATCAATGCAATTATAGCAGTAGGATACATTTACCATTCTTATACTGATTCCTGATTATTTATCCCATCTTGTTTAGCTTCCACTTATTTTGGATTAAATACCAGAAACTTGCATCTTATTCAGGACCCGAATAAGATGGAGTTTCTGGTATCTAACCCGAAATAAACTTCAAACATCCTTTCCGCAAAATCATATCATAACTTTTATTTAGTTTGCAAAAGTGAGAAACAATTTCATTTTTTTTTTCGGAATAGACATCTGACAATTTCGCCCACTAATTCAATGGAAAATACTTTTGAAATTATATATCATAAGGAAAATTTCGTTGTGATTAAGATGGTATCAAAACAATTTTTTTGTGATTCATACATCGGGATTGACAGTATTTTTTATTCGATTTTCAACCACTGTGTGCCGGTAGTAGCTCAACCAACTGTTGTTCAGTTCTTCTTCTAATACTGATACATAATATCGGAATTATATGAATATATTTTAGGAATGGTAGATTTTTTATTGATGGAACTATGTGAAGTAGAGAAAGTATGATTAAAGATAATTTAAATGTTGATAAACTTGATTAAAGCGGTTTCCGTGTTGCCGGGTCAAATTCAACGCTGATGAACCAGTCAATCAATATGAAAAATAATAGATTTCTAACTTTAAGTACTTACAAAAGCTACAGAAAAAAAAAATCTTTCTACCTATTAATGTTTTGCCGCAAGGTTTAGTTTTTGTTTAATTTATTATTATTGTAATTTTTGGATGAGACTTAATTTATATTATTTTTATATTACATTTATATAATTTATATTAAAATTATTATTGTAATATCTAGTTGTGAACTTCCCTTTTTGGTCACTACATGATTACCGGAAGTGGTACTTTACTTGAAGGCCATTATAGATTTTCATCAAAAATTATATTGAAATATAGTGTAAAACATCTCAAATTTGGCAAATTAGATTTTTATATCAATAATAGATTTTGGTTGAAATTGTTTAGCCGAAAGGGGTTCTTTACTTAACAATAAACTTACATCAAAAGCTATATTAACACTTTGTAAGGGTATAACACCTAATCTGAGGCCAGTTTCAAATAAAAAAAATTTGTTAATATACTTCAATCAGTAGAATAATACTGTTCTCAGTATATATAATTCAATGGATTCTTCAGATAGGTTTAAAATTCAATATTTCGTTTTAAATAATTTTATTACTCTAAAATCTACTATTTCTGGATCACAAATAATGTTTTACTTAAACTTTGAACAAGACTTTAAATATTCAAATTAAATTCAATATACTATGACATTCCATGCAAGACTGACTTCTTGACCATGTACATGTTGCAATAAAAAACATTATTTGTGATCAAGAAATAGTAAATATTGTTCTTTTACACCACCGTTTTGATCATAATCGTAGTCAAAAAAATAAAAGTAATATTAAATAGAAGGCATAAATTTAATGAATTGATATAATTAAATTATACAGAGTTCTGATAGGTCTATTGAATCATATTTAATCAGAACAGTATTTATTACTATAGAGTGGACATATATTTCTTTAGTTGGATAATTTTTAAAATTGAAATCTACTAGTTCTTGATCATACTATACATAATGTTTTTATATTATAATATATACATGGTTTAGAACCCAGGTTTGCATATCATAGTGCCATAAAATATTTAATTTAATTTGAATACTTAAGACCTTATTCAAAGTGTTATAAATAATATAAAACATTATATTGGATCCAGAAATAGTTAATTTTAGATTCATAAAATATTTTAAAACGAAATAATTGAATTTTAGATTGGTTCGAAGTGTCCGTTGAATTATAACTAATGAAAAGAGTATTCTTCTAAGGAATGAAGTATATTAACAGAATTTTTTATTCAAAACGCTTCAGATTTGATTTAACACTTTAAAAAACCCATATAAAAATATACACAAAATTCACTAACTGGACTTAGTGACTTATGCTTGAACGCACGAAATATTTGGCAAAGGACCTAGCTCCTCACTGTTTCAAGACACCGCTGATAAGCCGGATCCAATACCTGGAAAAAGGTCCGGGACTCAGTTTGGGTAGTGTTGGATCTTTGGTGGGACTCAATTGGTACTCTTCGCCATCTCATTAAAATTATCGGCACTCAATTTGGATACATCCATTTTACCAAGATCTTTATCAGGTCCTCTTGTAATCCAACATTCTCCAGCAGTCAGCCATCCATGGTGCAACATAACAGGTGGGCCTGATGAATTGCCTATCCTATGCATCCATAGGCTGTATCCATCTTCTGTCATTACTTCTACATCTGTAGCTGAATATCCAGCAGCCTCAGCTAAATCTTTCTGAAATGGAAAAAAAAATCAATTTGATCCTATTGGATTGAAGATAATTAATGGTTTAAATAACCTAAATGTCATTTGTTATAATTGATACATTTATGTGCATCTTTTCGCTTCCTTGTACGGAGTAAAGGAAGTATTGTAATCGCGAAAATTTTCGGTTTTCAGATTTCAACAGAAATAACCATTTCGACCATCCCTGAATCCATTTTGACTGGATCAGTTTCGTCAAACGTGATTAGTACGTTCGTTCGTAGCTCGCATAACTCAAAAACGGTTAACCGTAGAAAGTTAATATTATTATTGTAATATCTAGTTGTGAACTTCCCTTTTTGGTCACTACATGATTACCGGAAGTGGTACTTTACTTGAAGGCCATTATAGATTTTCATCAAAAATTATATTGAAATATAGTGTAAAACATCTCAAATTTGGCAAATTAGATTTTTATATCAATAATAGATTTTGGTTGAAATTGTTTAGCCGAAAGGGGTTCTTTACTTAACAATAAACTTACATCAAAAGCTATATTAACACTTTGTAAGGGTTTTCAGGGTTAGGTTCATTACATAAGGAAAACTCAATATATTTAAAATCTTTAAACAAAAAACACCATACAAATTATAAATAAAAATTAAAAGAAAAATTAAATTAAACACTCTCCTGAATTGACTATAAGAAAATAACTATGCCAAAGAAAACATATAAAAAAAATGTAAATACAGCTTACAACTCTGCTGTGAAACCAATTCACTAAAATTAAAATAAACAGGCCGTTTTACTATTATTTACAACAACTACAAACTACTACACATGCTTAAAGGGTTATATAAACAAATATGTACATAATTGGGCAAGCACACACAACACAGGCAGTAACAAAAGAGGGTTAACGCTAAAATTACCATGGTAGTAATCAGTCTCCAGATGTAATAGTCTTAGATGGTGTTATTACAGGGTGACTGTGGCTAACAACTAAATACAGAGATCATATGGTTCAGTAATAAAGGTTATAAACGTCATGTTATCCTACTCTAATTAAATTATTTTATTATTTGTTTTAATTGTTAAGAGATAGATAGAGATAGAAAGTTTTATTTACATATGTACACTTTAACAATATTTTCAAATATTTTAACATGATTTCGGATAACTTATCCTTAAAATCAACAAATTAGATTTTTGAGAATAAGTCGTATCTGATAAGTGAATTTATATAATTGAAACAACAGTAGGAAAAATTAATCAAAAACCTACACACACAAAACAATATTTATAATAATTATGAATTAATAATAAAAATAAATTAATAAAATAGGAAACTGATGACAATAAATAATATATACAATACATATTATAAATCTAAACATTTAAAGCTATAATTAAGTTAATGGAAATATAATAAAAATACTTGAATGAAAAATTATTATTAGTTTAACAATAAATGTTTTGTCCTTTTATGAGTGTATCTTTGAGTGTACATTTGTTATAATTACCGACTTCTTTTATCAGTGGGTTTTCACTGGCCGTTTTTTTACCAAAATATGTAGGAGTTTGTGATAAAACAAATTCTTGAATTAAGGGTAGTTGCAAGTCTTGTAACATTGTGGCTATTTTTGTGTAACGAGGGTAGTTGTTGATTATTCTCATGCTTAATTGTTATGATTGAGCAGGAGAATAAGATATTAGTTAAGCGGGTTCTTCCGCTTAAAATGTCGATTTCCAATGGTTTATCTAGTGAGAAAGACAATTCGAATGTTTTCACCGTTCTTGTTACCTACTTAAAGAAAACGGCATATAATAATAGAATGAGACCTTCAGAAACAAGAGCTTGGGTGTGTCAATGCATGGAGGTCGCGACGCCGAGTGTCCATATACTGCCATCTTCGGAAACTAGTAACCAAATTCAGAATCACTTTTTGAGCCACCGATTTGTGGTTTTATATTCATTTTATGTAATTTATTTTATGTAAATTCATTTTAATGAAAAAAATCATAAATTTATCAAAGACTCAGGAGTTAAATTTATACATCGTGTTGAAAATAGCCTCAAATTAATTATATATGAAGCACTTGAAATAATAAAATCCTTCAAATCCAATCCAGATTTTTGCTTAAATGACCAAATAAATATCTCCAATAGTCCAATCTTAAATGTATTCCCATCTATTAAAGAAAAACCAATAACTCACCGGCATTATTGGAAAAACTCTGAAAATGAATTTGCAAAGTTGGAATTCTCTGTCATATTATTATGTGCACGCATATGTTCTGATTTAGCGATCTTCCAATTTTGCCGTGTACTTAGCTGCGCAACCATTACAATTTAGTTCGTATACTCTGAAAACTCTGACCCTTAAACCGTTACCTATAAAAATCTTACCTACCTTTCGTTCATTGTTAGTTGAATGTGAGAAGAAACTAGTACAAACTTTTCTGTTTGATATAATCCATTTAAACCTTGGTGAGTACCAACATGTATTTGATTTCTTGTCTTAATTAAATTCATAATTAATTAATGTTTTTACATAATACTGTTTTGTATAATACTGATCTAATTTAATATGTATAATAATACCAAAATATATTTTGTATTGCTTATTTTTGAATTTTTTGAGTGTTTTTAGAACTGAGGATAACATTCGAAACTAGTTTTCTATAAAACAAATTTATAGAAGTGGCAAATAATTTATCAATCCCTAATAAAATATCTGATGTGGACACCGCATGGCTTCCTTGTACGCCTATAAAACCACAAATCGGTGGCTCAAAATGTGATTCTGAATTTGGTTACTAGTTTCCGAAGATGGCAGTATATGAAAAAGGACACACGGCGTCGCGAAAGACAAAGACAATTCGAATGTTTTCACCGTTCTTGTTACCTACTTAAAGAAAACGGCATATAATAATAGAATGAGACCTTCAGAAACAAGAGCTAGGGTGTGTCAATGCATGGAGGTCGCGCGCCGTGTGTCCTTTTTCATATACTGCCATCTTCGGAAATATATTTTGGTATTATTATACATATTAAATTAGATCAGTATTATACAAAACAGTATTAGGTAAAAACATTAATTAATTATGAATTTAATTAAGACAAGAAATCAAATACATGTTGGTACTCACCAAGGTTTAAATGGATTATATCAAACAGAAAAGTTTGTACTAGTTTCTTCTTACATTCAACTAACAATGAACGAAAGGTAGGTAAGATTTTTATAGGTAACGGTTTAAGGGTCAGAGTTTTCAGAGTTTTCAGAGTATACGAACTAAATTGTAATGATTGCGCAGCTAAATACACGGGAAAACTGAAAACCCTTACAAAGTGTTAATATAGCTTTTGATGTAAGTTTATTGTTAAGTAAAGAACCCCTTTCGGCTAAACAATTTCAACCAAAATCTATTATTGATATAAAAATCTAATTTGCCAAATTTGAGATGTTTTACACTATATTTCAATATAATTTTTGATGAAAATCTATAATGGCCTTCAAGTAAAGTACCACTTCCGGTAATCATGTAGTGACCAAAAAGGGAAGTTCACAACTAGATATTACAATAATAATATTAACTTTCTACGGTTAACCGTTTTTGAGTTATGCGAGCTACGAACGAACGTACTAATCACGTTTGACGAAACTGATCCAGTCAAAATGGATTCAGGGATGGTCGAAATGGTTATTTCTGTTGAAATCTGAAAACCGAAAATTTTCGCGATTACAATACTTCCTTTACTCCGTACAAGGAAGCGAAAAGATGCACATAAATGTATCAATTATAACAAATGACATTTAGGTTATTTAAACCATTAATTATCTTCAATCCAATAGGATCAAATTGATTTTTTTTTCCATTTCAGAAAGATTTAGCTGAGGCTGCTGGATATTCAGCTACAGATGTAGAAGTAATGACAGAAGATGGATACAGCCTATGGATGCATAGGATAGGCAATTCATCAGGCCCACCTGTTATGTTGCACCATGGATGGCTGACTGCTGGAGAATGTTGGATTACAAGAGGACCTGATAAAGATCTTGGTAAAATGGATGTATCCAAATTGAGTGCCGATAATTTTAATGAGATGGCGAAGAGTACCAATTGAGTCCCACCAAAGATCCAACACTACCCAAACTGAGTCCCGGACCTTTTTCCAGGTATTGGATCCGGCTTATCAGCGGTGTCTTGAAACAGTGAGGAGCTAGGTCCTTTGCCAAATATTTCGTGCGTTCAAGCATAAGTCACTAAGTCCAGTTAGTGAATTTTGTGTATATTTTTATATGGGTTTTTTAAAGTGTTAAATCAAATCTGAAGCGTTTTGAATAAAAAATTCTGTTAATATACTTCATTCCTTAGAAGAATACTCTTTTCATTAGTTATAATTCAACGGACACTTCGAACCAATCTAAAATTCAATTATTTCGTTTTAAAATATTTTATGAATCTAAAATTAACTATTTCTGGATCCAATATAATGTTTTATATTATTTATAACACTTTGAATAAGGTCTTAAGTATTCAAATTAAATTAAATATTTTATGGCACTATGATATGCAAACCTGGGTTCTAAACCATGTATATATTATAATATAAAAACATTATGTATAGTATGATCAAGAACTAGTAGATTTCAATTTTAAAAATTATCCAACTAAAGAAATATATGTCCACTCTATAGTAATAAATACTGTTCTGATTAAATATGATTCAATAGACCTATCAGAACTCTGTATAATTTAATTATATCAATTCATTAAATTTATGCCTTCTATTTAATATTACTTTTATTTTTTTGACTACGATTATGATCAAAACGGTGGTGTAAAAGAACAATATTTACTATTTCTTGATCACAAATAATGTTTTTTATTGCAACATGTACATGGTCAAGAAGTCAGTCTTGCATGGAATGTCATAGTATATTGAATTTAATTTGAATATTTAAAGTCTTGTTCAAAGTTTAAGTAAAACATTATTTGTGATCCAGAAATAGTAGATTTTAGAGTAATAAAATTATTTAAAACGAAATATTGAATTTTAAACCTATCTGAAGAATCCATTGAATTATATATACTGAGAACAGTATTATTCTACTGATTGAAGTATATTAACAAATTTTTTTTATTTGAAACTGGCCTCAGATTAGGTGTTATACCCTTACAAAGTGTTAATATAGCTTTTGATGTAAGTTTATTGTTAAGTAAAGAACCCCTTTCGGCTAAACAATTTCAACCAAAATCTATTATTGATATAAAAATCTAATTTGCCAAATTTGAGATGTTTTACACTATATTTCAATATAATTTTTGATGAAAATCTATAATGGCCTTCAAGTAAAGTACCACTTCCGGTAATCATGTAGTGACCAAAAAGGGAAGTTCACAACTAGATATTACAATAATAATATTAACTTTCTACGGTTAACCGTTTTTGAGTTATGCGAGCTACGAACGAACGTACTAATCACGTTTGACGAAACTGATCCAGTCAAAATGGATTCAGGGATGGTCGAAATGGTTATTTCTGTTGAAATCTGAAAACCGAAAATTTTCGCGATTACAATACTTCCTTTACTCCGTACAAGGAAGCGAAAAGATGCACATAAATGTATCAATTATAACAAATGACATTTAGGTTATTTAAACCATTAATTATCTTCAATCCAATAGGATCAAATTGATTTTTTTTTCCATTTCAGAAAGATTTAGCTGAGGCTGCTGGATATTCAGCTACAGATGTAGAAGTAATGACAGAAGATGGATACAGCCTATGGATGCATAGGATAGGCAATTCATCAGGCCCACCTGTTATGTTGCACCATGGATGGCTGACTGCTGGAGAATGTTGGATTACAAGAGGACCTGATAAAGATCTTGGTAAAATGGATGTATCCAAATTGAGTGCCGATAATTTTAATGAGATGGCGAAGAGTACCAATTGACTCCCACCAAAGATCCAACACTACCCAAACTGAGTCCCGGACCTTTTTCCAGGTATTGGATCCGGCTTATCAGCGGTGTCTTGAAACAGTGAGGAGCTAGGTCCTTTGCCAAATATTTCGTGCGTTCAAGCATAAGTCACTAAGTCCAGTTAGTGAATTTTGTGTATATTTTTATATGGGTTTTTTAAAGTGTTAAATCAAATCTGAAGCGTTTTGAATAAAAAATTCTGTTAATATACTTCATTCCTTAGAAGAATACTCTTTTCATTAGTTATAATTCAACGGACACTTCGAACCAATCTAAAATTCAATTATTTCGTTTTAAAATATTTTATGAATCTAAAATTAACTATTTCTGGATCCAAAATAATGTTTTATATTATTTATAACACTTTGAATAAGGTCTTAAGTATTCAAATTAAATTAAATATTTTATGGCACTATGATATGCAAACCTGGGTTCTAAACCATGTATATATTATAATATAAAAACATTATGTATAGTATGATCAAGAACTAGTAGATTTCAATTTTAAAAATTATCCAACTAAAGAAATATATGTCCACTCTATAGT